>JBBCBC010000137.1:0-101165 GCA_037126765.1 Stenogyne calaminthoides
TATAAAAAAATTTTGGTACGGTATGAAAATATAGAAAATTTTGATATACCGTATACCGAAAAAAATATACCTAAGATATCGAAATTTTGCATGACGACAACCAGATGACATTTTTTTAAGATCGAAAATTTCGATCTGAATAGCAGTATGGCTAGAAAATTTCCGAGATACGCTGCATCAATCCCTTTCATATATATACATAATAGAGTTGAGGCTCCAATAAACTCCCTTGAATTATATAAAAGAGTTTTGCTAAACTCAAATGTTGGGAATTTTTATTTTATTTTTACTCTCTAAGGAGTAAAAAATGTTCTTCACTCCATTTGTATAAAGTTGCTATTCCGCTTGTAGAGTTAAAATGTTAGTTAAGTTAGTTAGAGTGGTTATTCCATTTCTTCCCCTTTGTATAGGGCTCAATAGATTAGGTTACAATTACTTTTTCATTTCATCTTCTCCAAACTTGTAAACACACGGTTATTCAATATATCAAGATTCTTCTTCTTCAACTGTTCCAAGTTTGTTAATAGACTCAAATTGGATTTTCAAAATTAATCACGAATTCAAGATGATGATGATTACGGAAAAAAAAAACTAGGGGAAAATAGCCGTTTAAATTAAACCGCAACTTAAAATTATATTCCAAGACAAGACACGTGTCATTTGTTAATACGCCAATAACCATCCACAAAACCACTTCAAAAAGATCGCGTCTTTTCCCGCAAAACCAATATAACAGAAATCTTTCGATGGCCACAATATAAACTTGATTAAATTCACAAGGTTAAGATACTATTTTCCATGATTTGATTTGAAGATCACAAAAAATGATAGGATCTTTGCCTGCAAGACTGTTACTGTAAGTTTTCCTAATCATACATTTTGTACTCGGAGAGAAAAAAATTCTGACATTTTCATTCATATCTTTACTTACAACAGGATAGTTGTTGGATATGTTTATCCAGCATTTGAAAGCTACAAGTTTGTTGAGAGACATGATTTGGAGATGGATCAACTCAAATTTTTGTGTCAGTACTGGTATGGAATTTAAGCTTTTGATTAAATAAAATCAACGAAATTAACATCATGAAGTGTTAATTAATTCGTGTAATTTGCTCTGTTTTTCAAAAGGGTTTTAGTGGCACTGTTTACAGCGTGCGAGAGAGTTGGGGATAACATCTTATCATGGTAATAAATTGATTTCATATATATTTTCTTTCTCACATTATATGACTTTTAATTAATTACCAAGGTTTGATTTAATTGCCTTTAGGTTACCATTATACAATGAAGTCAAGGTTGCATTAGTCTTGTACCTTTGGCATCCCAAAACAAGGGTAATTTCTTCAAATTAATTATTATAATATCACACATTATAATATACTCTTAGAATATTTCACTTACTAATAATTGACGTAATTTTTGTTGTTATTCAGGGGACTGTATATGTGTATGGCTCCTTCCTACGGCCATATTTGGTGAAGCACGAGAAGGAAATTGATATATATATGTTGAATTTGAGGAAGAAGACAACAACACTCACCACTTTGCTTTGCCAAAAAGCTTTAAGCCTGGGTCAATATAGATTTTTTGAAATTTTGGAATATGTTTCATCTCGTTCAACAATTTGAGATGCCCAAGATAGGAAAATAAAGTTAGATAACGTTTGCAGCTTTAGTTTATCTGTATGAGAAATTTGATGTCAGCAGTTTGTCAATCTATACCCATTTAATTCAAGTTCATAAAGTTTGCAGCGTGTCATTCTTGACCTTTTAATACACAAACTCTCCTTCTATGAAATTGATCTCATTATACCCCTACAAATTCTCGAAATTAATATCATTGCACTTATAAGCTGAATTCTCACTATACATTATAGATGACTAGGTGTATTGATATTAGTTAATAAATATTATAATATTAATTAATAAATACAGTGGTATAAATTTACATATTATGAACAAATAACATAAAATATAGTATATAATTGAACTGTTTTACAATTATTGATCTCCAAATTCAAACAAACTCTCACAACTTTCTCTCATCTCAACGAACACAACATAACCTTTAATACAAATTAAAAGAGTTATCTCAACGACCACGGCCAAACATAACCCTAACAACATTGTAAATATCATGGTCATAAGCCTTGGCCCTATGATGCTGCTCCGGAATAATCTTGGTATACAAATAAAACCCAAGACAAGCAATTGCAGGCCCGGCCCAATAAACCCAATGCCCATCCCAAAGATGCCCACCCCTAACAACCGCAGGCCCAAAGCACCTCGCCGGGTTAATCCCCGCCCCGGAATACCCCTTTTGGGCCGTAACCGTGGTTGAGATAAAAACAAGCAGCCCAAGAACCGCCCCAACTATAGTAAACACAAGAACAAGGCCCAACTGCTTGGCCTGTCTATGATCATACGCCATCCAAAGCGAAGCAAACAGAAAAATAAAACTGCAAAAAACCTCCAGCCAGAAGGCTTGGGCCGTCTCGATCCCTATCGTGACAGGCCCATTGGGCCCTGGCGCGATAACCGTCATGGTACAACCCGCGAGCGAAAAATTATTCTCAATTGTACTATTCACCACTGCCTTGAGTGCGAGTGCACCTAGTATTGCCCCTAGGCATTGGGCAATTATGTAAATTACAGCCCGGGACATGGAAATGAGGCCCACCAGCGCGGCGGAGAAGGAGACGATGGGGTTGATGTGGCCGCCGGAAATCGGGTGCACCGCCAGGAGAAGGATGATGATTATGATCGCGGCAAGGATGGATAAAACGAGGTTTGGCATCTTGATCTCGGATTCAATTGTCGAAATTACGATCGTGTCCAGCATGAATACTAATACTGCAGTCCCTAGTAACTCTCCTACCGAGGCTCGCCATACCTTTTATATACATATATATAAAATATTATTAGTTTACAAATATAATTGGGCTAATAACAAAGTGCAATTTATATACAATTACACATATTATAAATTGTAAATTATATTACCTCCGCCCCAATTCTTTATTTACATTTACTGTTTCATCATGTTTTAGGGAGCGAGTTTTTTCTTATTATTTAAAATTATAAAGTAATTTTTAAAAAAATATATAAGAGGAGATGTAAATCTCATAACTCCTCCTTAAAAGTCACTTTATCATTTTAAATACTAATAAACAACTCGTTTGCTAAAACACGAGAAAAAAATAAATATGAACAAGGAGTTGGGACGAAGGGAGTACTATTTTTCTAAACAAATTATAATTTTTGCTATTAAAAATTGACAATTTTTAACCCGAACTCATTTTTTTGTTTTAAATGATCACTTTTCAACATTATGGTATACCATATAACATTTGTAGACTACATCTTACCGAAAATTTTCACACAAAATGAACATAGGTTGGATATTTTGTCAGTTTTTACTAATACAGGTTGCAATCTGTTTTTAAAAAATAGCACTGCAATTTGCATGATGAATGTAAATTATGTAATGATACTTACATCTGAAGAGAGGAGCTCGTCGAAACCAAGTATCTCACTTACAGTGAGAGGAAGTGGCTTCTTCTGAAGATCATCATTCCAATTCTTAGGCCTGATAAAATTAAAATTACCAAAATTAGTACTAAAAAAGGAAATTAAAAAATAATAGACACACATGTTTATGTGAATTTGAGTACTTACGCTGGCGTAGCGTTGACAGGAAGAACCTTACTACCATTGCTTTGGGATTCTTCATCATCCAAACCAGAGTGAAAATGGAGCCCATTGTTAGCAGCCATGGTTTTTTTTTCTCTCTTTACTAGTTTGGTTTTGGCTTTATTTTCGTGTCCTATTTATGCATATCACGTACGGTTATTTGTGGTCATGTTTCAATATTGTTTTAAAAAAAAAAATTAAATATAGATATGGGATCATGCATGTAATCTTGAGAAAAATATACTATAAGGGGACGAAAGAGTTGAATTTTAATTCAACTAATTGAGTTATTTTAATTACATGTCACCAAGAAGCGGGGATATTCAGTTGGAATTAATGGCTGTCACACTTCAGTCGCACTTAATGTAGACTATTATAATATTATTTCACTGTTTTTTTTATCTTATCCTCTCTTCATTCCTATTTCTTTCTTTTATTCAATTTTATGAAAATATCTTTGAAATGATATAGGAGTATTAATTAATTTTGAAAGATAAGCGTGGAGAAGTTGATGGGTGTTGGAGTTATTTCTAACAGCTCGCACTTTTTTCTTGGTTATTTATGACTTTGTCCAAAAGTTCAATTGATCGATACTTGTCATGCATGCAGTTATTTACATTATTTTATATAGAAAAACAATTATATAGTATATATTTTGTACGCATCTAGACAATTTCTATTTTTGGGAGTAATCAATCATGAACGGGGGATCAATAAAAATATGTTTTGAGTAACACAAACTTATTGCAATTTTTATTCAATTCTGATCAAATTATTAAAAAGTAATTTCTGGCGAAAAGCCTTTTATTATTATTTTTTTTTTTTGCAGAAAGCAATAATATTTGTTTAAATTTGGTTAATATCTCATGATCGGTGCCTTTGTGCAAGACTAGAAATATAAACGGTCAATTTCACAGAAAGCCAATGGCCTAAAGCGGGTTAGAAAATAGCGATTCAATTTCTTAAACGGACCTTTAAGAGCCGTAACCTAACCCTAACCCTAACCCTAACGGGCCTCGGGCTAAACGGGCGGGCTACACCGTTTTTTGTTTCCTTTTTTATGTTCTATATATTTGTGTTATAATTAGTTGATATATTAATTCGATTAATTTGAAATACTAGCAACTAAAATGTACATATATGAGTTTCAGGTAAAGACTACAATTTCTTATGAAGTTAGAAGTAATAAAACTTTGATAAAGAATTTATTATTTATATTCATTTATTTTAATAATTTTATTTATGTATTTAATATTTATATTTATCTTATTAATTTATTAAACTAACATAAATATATACTCCCGCCATCCCACATAAAGATTTCAATTTTTCATTTTTGTGTCTCACCCTAAGGTTCCATTTTTTTTAATGCTAAGTGTATCCCTACCTTTTCTCTCAATCTCTCTACCCTTTCTCTCTATTTCTCTACTTTTTTACTTTTCCTATTATATCTCAACCATTTAATATTATATTCGTTAATCCGTGTGCCAAAAACAAAGAGAAATCTTAATGTGAGAGGGAGGGAGTATAAAAAAATAAAATAAAAATAAATAAATAAAAATTGGACATTGGTGAAAAATTTATAAGTAATTTTGGCCTAAACGGGTTAGGGCCTTATCGATTCACTTTTAAACGGGCCACCAATTATTGAACCCTAACCCTATATTTTCCAGGGTTAAACGGGCTGACCCTATAGCCCGTGGCCCGTTTAACATCTTTATGTGGCACCTAAAGTTTTAGTTTGTCATTTACAAAAATATTATAATTAACATATTTGTGAAATTTTCTAAATATTTTAAATAACGCGACTTATCTGACATTGAAGCAAACAATTTGTCAAAATTAAAACAGTTGTTTTTATTTGAATATTAGAGAATACTGATACTGGTGCAACTGGATTGAAAAATATAAATAAAGACAATTTATAAATACGAGCATTTAATAAAACACTATTCCGGGAGCCGTCTTAATATACTTTTCCTGTTGACATTATATTGACGTAGGTTTAATGTCTAATTTTCATAGTTGACGACTTATTGCAAATTAGCTAGTTTTATTTTTATTTTTTTGACACAAAAAATTCTAATTTAAAATTTTATTTACTGATATTTATCATCAATTAATATATGTAATGTAACGTGTGATGGCAAATAATGGTATATCATTTTATAGTAGAATATTGTGATACACATAGATCCGTGGTATATATTATTTGATCTGCAAAATTGACAGCTTGCAAAATTAAAGTTTGCCATGTAACCATGTTAACAAAATCGGATGTAAAATTCATTTATGATCAGAAACATATACGATTTGACATGCATGTTTGAAGCATTCAGAACATTGACTTGTTAATTTTTTGACAAATCGCGATTTCTAAATAAGAAAAAGATAATTTGTATTTCAATCTGTCAGTATATATATATATATATACTGCATGTATTTGATTTCTTCAAAAGCAAATCTCGGTGAGATAAAGTCTGAGCACTCTTAGACCTCAATTTGTCATGATTAAATATTTAAAATGTTATAAGATTTGCATTTAAACGGTTGTCATAAATCAAATCGATACAAGGAAAGTCACATATAAAATCTCAAATATTCTCAACATTCATTAATTTATTTATAGAACACGATGGGGCGGCCCATGCTCTATCATTTTGTTGAAAGAATTTCATCTCGTGATAATCCTTTTAAGCAAAAAATAGTACATCAATCAATAATATATATGAAGAAACTGTTTATAGACTAAAATAAGTTTCAAGATTGAAAGGCCCAAAATCCCATCACTTTCGGTACTATTACGATGGTTGGCATGCAGTTCCTTTTCACTTTATTATTGGGATATAATATAATTGAGCCTTGCAGTAGCTAATCAATGTCTTCACATCAACAACATTATCAAGCTTATAAATAAATGGGCCAAGATATATAATTAAATCTAATTTTAACTGCTTAAAATCATATTAATCTAACTTGAGGCCCCATTCACGAACTTAATACAGTTGATAAAACAAACTGTAGCATTGCATTGTATTTATATACATTTAATAGGTTAATATATATGGTGGACAAGACAACCCATTGGCCATTCATGGTCATTTTATTTACAGTTTACGTTTGCATCGAAGGATTTGAAATGTCAACATTTGATTTTAAATTTACTCAAATTTCTAATTAAGATATTAGTTCAAACGGAACAATGAAATATTTACCATGCGAACAGACGAAAAAACAAAAACTAAAACTAAAATCCAATCAATCCAAACAACATGAATAATTTATATACTATTATGAATTTCAAATCCGTTTTCTGATTCACTAATCCAAAGCAACCTACAAATTAATTAACATGAGCAAATTACCGTTTGTTTAAGTTCCAAGGACCAATGTGACTCCAAAATATCAGGAGCGAAAAAATCACACATAACTAAAATATTGGGGACAAATGTGTAATTCAACTACTACGTATGATCATATCATTTATTTGCACGATATTAGTATTATAATTTATATTATTGAAGTCAACTCCATGTGAGCATGGAGACTTTCGGCGAGACTAATAAATATCGACCCCAATGCAAGTGGTTTGATACCTTATCGTTATGCCCCCCACCCCCAATATTCAAGGCACCAACTTTGAGGGCATTTATTAATCAGTGTATATACAATAAAACCTCTATAAATTAATAACTTTGAGACCAGAAGATTTTATTAATTTATAGAGATATTATTATATCGATAAATTAATAATTTATTAATTTAAAGAGATTTTAACGTATATGCACAGTTGACCTTCAAAGTTCCAAATTTTTTGAATAACTTTAAGTATACATGCATAGTTATTGATAAAAATTAAGTTAAAATACAAATGTACTAGTAGAATTTCATGAATACAAACTCACTTGGAAGTTGGAATAATTTGTTTAAATTAATTGGTTTTGGAAAATACAAAAATATGGTTCATTGGACTAACATTTGTGCATTGAATCATGGATAGAAATCAACACTATATATTTATCAGTAGATTCTTATTTAACTAAGTTGTCTTAAGAATATTCAAGTGCATCATATATATGTATATGGATTATTTTTAATTATTATTAATTTATAGTTTCGTCGGGATCAATATATATATACTGGGATCTCAAAAAAATTATTATCTTATAATTTTATTGATTGTGTCCTAAATTTGTATTGGTCCCAACTTGAGACCGGACAAATTATTAGTTTTAGCGAGGTTATTAATTTATCGAGTATTAATTTAACGAGGTTTTACTGTACATAGATATGGATACTTGCATGACAGAGTCTTACAGTGAGACGGAATATAATTTTAGCATTGAAACTTTAACACTTTAGGCATTGTAACTTTAACACTTTAGGAGATCATGAGTGTTGATTCGAGTTTTTATTCGTATATAGGGAAACTATTATGTAAATTCGAGTTTTTGTAGATTCTTTTATTATTATTATTTTTTTGATAGGACTTTTATCTTCAAGTATATATCATTATTATGCATATGAAATGTCGTCATACGCTCTATTATTGTTGTGTATAATGTCACTGTTTAAAAAAACATTTTTTTAAAATGATACTTTACATGTATATGCGTGTACTTGAAAAAGAAAATTTACGAGAACCTAAATTTACAGAATACATACTCATATTTATAATTGGATATGTAATTAATTTTGGAACCCAATTTTAACACAAATAAGTAGGAATATAATTTATGCCTAGTTTCGTTTATTATTTTTTCTTTTAATATCCTTAGTGTGTAGCTCTCATGTGAAATTTGTTCACCGTGAACGTTTTATATTTATAAATTTAACTGATCAGTTATTATAAGTATTAATGTAAGTTATATCTTTTAATTATTACTATTAATACTCTTGTTGTAATATAAGTCATACCCGATCAGTGTTGCGAGTACTACTATTTCAATAGTAATAAGTTAGTCATACCATGCATCAAAACTTTTTTTTTTTAATAATATAATTTATATTTCTTAATTAATTTTACAAATTTCTTGTGTGAAACTTGTTTACCTATGTCATCCTCAATTTGCATATATAAAAAAAAAATCTTTCGTTTGTGTAGGTTAGCCTCCATCTGTACAAAAGAACAATATATATCTTTCTTGTGCGTAGTTAATCCTCCTTATATTGTTAGCTCAAGGGCTTCATCAAGGTTACAAGGTACCACCTTATACATGATTTTATAGCTCGACCACGATTTTTTTGGACTATTATATTTCCATTTAAATGTAACTTTTCAAAAATATTTGCATGCGAATGTGTGATGATTTTCATGGGATCTTGTTATGCAGTAAGGATAATTGAACAAGTCTTACAAAAAAAATACTCCTAATTAATGCAATGGACTTCACAACCTTCGGTCTTTGACGGACACAATAATTTAATAAATATGAAAATGTATATAATAGTCAAAATTCGTAATATATATTTTTGTTTCACAGTTTCTTGCCCAAAAAAAAAAAAAAAATCTACTGAATTGTTCATTTAATTAGAAGTGATAGGAGTGAAACAAGGTTAATTAAGGTAATGGCAGGTGATTTGTGGAAGCAACGTACGTACAGTGTATTCATTATTGGGGAAAGTAGTTTTAATTAATTATAATTAAAAAAAAATAGTTTTAACTAAAAACATCTCTTTGGGGGAAAGTTGTTTAATTAGTTATCAAAAAAATTAGCCGACCTTTATTCTTTTTCATAAATTCAGCATGTCCTTTCAAAAGTCTGTAATTGACGTTCTCAACTTACAATATTCTCGTTGACAAATTAATCTGCATGAATTGGTATATTTTAAAATTGATATAATTAAATTAATATGTAAAGTTAATATTTATACTGCAATTCGATATGTAAAAGAAAAGTCTCCCCAACCAGAATGGGAACTATGAGAATAAGCAAATTTAATTTGCTAAATTAAGAGCTGCCTATTAATAGCCAAGTCTCATTTATTTTCGAGCTAGCTAGGACCCCATTGCCTTGTGCTTGTTCAAACATCGATATCATTAGCGGTAAATATTAATAGTTTGTTTACATAAATTAAAGAAACATAAACTATTTTGACGGGAAATAAGAAAGCGATTAATTTTCTGATTTTTTTTAGAATGTACAACTATTAATTTATTTTTATGAGTATTTTTTTAAGAAATGAAACTTTGTGTTTTGAAATAAAATCTAAGTTGTTTAATTTAGTATTCAAAATATAAAAGTCTCTATGAAATAAACCAATTTTATATGAAATTTTGCCCTATTAATTTATTTTTAGAGTCTATTATTTTTAAGAAATGAAAATTTGTGTTTTGAAATAAAATCTAAGTCGTTACATTTACTATTCAAATTAAGAATCATGCAATTTATATTTTTCTATATTAATAATTTTAGAAGTAAAACTTGTTTTACTGAAAGATGCAACTTTCTTACACTGAATCACGCAATTATTTTTTAATATTAATAATTGCACGATTCAGTGTAAACAAGTTACATATTTCAATAAAATAAATTACACTATTCTAAAATAAATTATTGATATATTTGAGTGTCATACTCAACTATATATAAATTGACGGGTGCTTCATAAAATATGGAGTAGAGGAATAGGGAGGGTGTAGATTCCCAAACATTACTCCCACCCAACCCTCCATATTACTTGACAACATTTACAAACGCCTCAACATTCTTTGGGTGTCACAATTTTTTATTTTAATCAACCCCACTAAAACTCACTTTATTTGGATTCATAAACGGAGGGAGTATTTCTTTTTGGAGCAATTGTTGATTCCGAAAGTCTATTCTTATCCCTAAATTGTATCAAAAACTATTAATTTTAATTTTGAGTAACACTCCTATAAATCAGGTTTATACATGAATTTTTCACTAATATATATAAAAATTATCACTATTATGCATAAAAAATTTCATTTTAAAGACATATTCCTTGATTCTTTCAGCAAACTTTGCCTTATTTTGGACGTCCCAACATTCTTATCCCAAAATAGAAATAAACATAATATTAAATAAATCATTTTATTTTCAAAATTGTCACTCAAAATTCTTTATTTCAACTAAACTCACTAAAATCAACATCTTTTTTTAATTTTTTTTTTATTACACACAAATCCACTTTAACTTTTTATTGGTTTTCAAGGCCATTTTATGTTATATATCTTTTGGGGACGGAAAAATATTTTTAAAACAATGATAATTTTTGTACATAGTAGTAATTTTTTTATATATATATAATAATAATATTAAAAAAATCGAGTTAATTGTTAAACTTGGATTCACACTACTTTTTGTCATTAATTTTTCAATACCCACACAAAAACCCTTATCGGTTATCAGATAACATAATTGGTCAGTACTCCATCCATATGTTATAGAATTTGGAAATATTTTGATTTGAGTCTAAGTTGAGAGATATTCAGCCCAATGGAACACCGAATATACAAACCTTATGCACGCTCATTGGGCCATAAGTTAGTTTATCTCATGTCCGGAGCCCATCAAAAAAAAGTAATTTAAGAAAAGCCCTAATTCCCGGAATTGTGTATATCTCATGTTTTATTTCACTTTTTTTTTTTCAATAATTTCAACCAAATTCTAATTTATTCTAAAATTTCGTAATTGACCTTAAAAATTTAAGACACACTTATATAAGACGGTCTCACGATAAAATAATTAAAAGATGTGAGTATTAATTTATATTTAATTATATCTCATTCATGAAACCATTTTATACGAGTTTTTTTTTATAAAGAGGAATTTTATGTCACCACGTACAATGATAAACCGTGCATCACTTGGGCACATTTGAATGGAATCTGGATATCTGGATAAGGATATAATTATTACTCACTAATCATAGAAAAAATTGTTGGTTTAAACTTTAAATTATGAAAATCATGAAAATAAAAACAGTGGGTCCCGCACGGTCAAAAATGCTAACGTGCCGCGGCATGATTCAGCGCAAAATAACCCACCAATCTCAATTTTTTTTCAACAGTGTTGAATCCTCCAATTAGCTCCAGTTTGACCTAAACTCGCAAAACCCTTCACAGTAGATGTCTAGATACTTCACGGAAAAAAACGACCAACAGGAAACAAGGCGTCGATTCCCATCCGTAGTGAGGTGAGCAGAATTCCGATCAATGGCACCGCCTCACAACAGCGACACAGCGGCGGCGGAGTTCGGCGATGATTCAACTCAGAAGCATCCCATCTCCAATATTCTCTTCATAATTGGTATTCATTTCCCCCTTGTTATGTTGTATTTTATTATTAATTATTTGGGAATTACTCTGATCTCGTTTGTTTGTTTTTCGTGTGTGTGAAAAGCTATGCAAACGGAGGCGTCGCCGCTAGTGAGTAAATTTCAGCTCACCGAGGAACCTGATTCTGTGTATGCTTCTTTTTTCTTCATTTAGAGTTTTAGTGCACGTTATGTTATAATCAATTTATACTGCTTTTTTTACTTGCTTGATGTTTTTATTTTCATGTATTCCTTTTGACAAGAAATGAATGTTTTAGTACCATTATATTCTATAACTAGTTTTTGGAGTGCAAGAGTGATGAATTTAGTTTATTTAAATTGAAGCATCACAGTCATTTTGTACTACATCTAAGATGGATGTTTTAACTATATGTTCGTATAAATGAATAGTTCACCTTTTGATTTCGTGTGGATCAGTGGATTGAACATTTTGAGGTTGATGATGCAGGTTCCCGAAGGGGGTCCCATGGGTGAGGTACTATGGTAAATATAAAGATATGAACATCAATATTGTTTGTCCGGGAAAGGATGCAACACTAGGTTTGTTCTTTTCTTGTTACTCCCTGGCTCATTAATGCATGTATTGTGTTTTGATTCCATGAGTAGGGCTATGCTCATTGCTATGTCCTGTGTATATTTGATTTCTTTCTTTTAGTATCTATCAGGATAGCATGCTCTAACTTGCACACTTTTTGATTTTTTTTTACATTAGAACATAATGTTATGCTGCGTTTGCTGTTATAGTGTGCTAGAAAGTAGGTTGTTAATTGGTTGTAACATGCAATTTCATATTGGCGTTACGATTTAGTAGGCAAGATCTGGTCTCATGCTGAAAATGATGGATGTAAGAGATACGCTTGCTAGTTAGTTGGATCTTGGGTAGTATGACACACTTAGCATTTTAAGTGCATTCTTCTGATTTTTTAATTTCAGCTTCTAACTCAGCGAGATATTTTTTTTATAGGGGTTGACAGTGTAGGCACAGTGTCTGCATCTCTTCTAGCGTATGCTTCGATTCAAGCATTACAGCCAGACCTTATCATAAATGCAGGAACAGCTGGAGGATTCAAGGTATTTCAGTTTAATAGATTATTGCAAGTTCTGAAGTTCCAGTACAATATGCTGATTTTTTTAGTCCTTCCAGTTCTTGTAATCTCTACTTCCACTCTCTCTTTATCATCATGGGGAACCTTGAAGATATTATATTTTTGGCTTCTGCTCTCTGTTTATAGCATGAAATACGCTAGGACTCTGTTGATATACTATGATTGCTATTGAATTGATGTCTATAATTTTACAGGCAAAAGGTGCTTCAATAGGCGATGTATTTCTTGCATCAGATGTTGCTTTCCATGACAGAAGAATTCCTATTCCTGTAAGTCCTTGTCTTTTACCACTTTTAATGTGATCTTCAATTTTTTTTTATGTGAACAAAATATATATGTTCTGGAGCAAACTGAAGATATAATATGGTGATGGGTTATGAAGCTGATATACCAGAGTTAAATTAATTACTGGCATTACTGATCATATATCTTCTTGTGCTTGACCATCAAAATGAAAGGATTCATATGTAATCTTTGGAGCTCTGATGGATGTATATGTTTGACAACATCTGCTGATGCTTTGAGCCATGTTTTTTATGTATATGTTTGTCAACATCTTCCCAAATTAACTTTTGTAAGTTTGACATTTACAATACTGTTGTAATGCAAGTGGGGTGCATCTAAAATTCGAGATAGGACAGGGTGTGCTTTCTAGTAATTTGAATTAGAAACTTTTAATTGCTTTTGGCTTTATAACCTCAGCAAGCTTAATTAGCTATCAAGAACTTTGTATTATATTCCTTTATAGAATGCAGATGATTAACTGGTGGTTTGAGTATATTGTTACACTTTCTTTTGTAAGGATGCAAGCAATTGAGAAATGCTCTGGTTTTGCCGCCCTAAAAATTTATTGTACTTGCCAATAACTAGCGACTTATTGTTGCATTATTTTCTTCATATGCCTTTTCAGGTATTTGACCTGTATGGTGTTGGCACACGTCAAGCATTCTCCACACCGAATCTTGCTAAGGAGCTGTACTTAAAGGTCACTACTCTTCCAAAACCCCTCAGGAGATCAATCAGGATCTCACAGTGGCTCTTCTTTTAAAATACCATTAAAATTTGATGGCTTACAATATCTTTATCTATAGCCATATTGACATGAATTTCTATGACTTTTTGTGAACAATTCAGGTTGGTAAATTGTCTACTGGTGATTCTCTAGACATGTCCCCACACGATGAAGCAGCAATTTTAGCAAATGATGCAACTGTGAAAGACATGGAGGTACCTTTTACCTTTCTCGACTTCTCAGTAGTGGCTCTTTAAGTACAATTTTTACATATCAAAGTAAATAAGGAATATATATTTTTGTACTAGAACTCATTTCACCACAGCAAATGTTGAAAGAATTTGATCCATTCACAGATTGAGTTTGTGAGAATTATGTGTTTTTACTAAATTTTGATTCCTGTTAACCAGGGAGCAGCTATTGCTTATGTGGCCGATCTCTTGAAAGTGCCTGTGATATTCTTAAAAGCCGTGACTGATATTGTTGATGGTGAGAAGCCAACAGCAGAGGAGTTCCTGCAAAATTTGACAGCAGTCACCATAGCGCTGGATGAAGCGGTGACCAAAGTCGTTGATTTTATCAATGGAAAGAGTTGCTCAAACCTGTGATCCTTATCAGTATTTATTTCATTGAATGATGATCACGAATAGACGAGTTTTTCTGGTAAAATATTTTTCATTTTTTCCCCTTACTGAAAGTCATATATGAACATTTAGTAACAGGGAAATGCACAGATGGCGATTGTAGTGATTTTTTTGGCACCATGAAATGTTTGTTTGATACAGTTTGATACCTTTTGACACGTCATAAACATACAACTTTGGGCTTTTTTTTTTTTTTTAAATATCTTTTCTTTATACCCATCTGACCCCTTTTTCCCCGCTTCACAGTGATTACGTTGTGATTGAATATATCTCAGTGTGTTTGCCTTCTATCACATCAGTTGGATTTTGATTCAAATTCAAATGATAAAATAACTTTCAAATTTGAAGGGTGGCACCTCATCGAACATAAATGTTTCAATTATTTTATAGATAATCAAATTTGAAGGATTCATCCACTCCTTTATATCATTAAAACGAAGTATATCTTAGTGTGTTTGCCTTCTATCCCATCAGTTGGATTTTGACTCAATTTCAAATCTCAAGGTTGGCAATCGAACAGAAATGTCTATCTTTTGGATAGATAATCAAATTTGAAGGATTCATCCACTCCTTTATATTATTAAAACGAAGTTTCTTGTACTTTTTACAATAAGATGTAGTAATAATAGTAAAGTAATAATGTAGTATCATATTATATTATTTTGAAAAATTAGATTTTAAATGTACTGGGTAATCTGGACATTATAAAATGCGATCCGGTTTTCATCATATTAAAAGCAGCAACCCGTTTTCATCCCTGATAATTCTCAAGGTATTGTTTACAGGCAATCGTTGTAACTTTAAAACTCTAACGAGAGAGAGGAATAAACATTTAGTCCATTAATCAAGTGTAGAAATGCATAGAGTGGAATCCATCATCAAGATGGAACCACGATAATGCACCAAAAAACAACGACAATAAGCTTATACAACCTTTAGTTACACCACTCCAGAAGGTAGGCGCAACACGAGCTGTCCCCCAAAAACACTGCAGGCCGAAAGCCAAGGTTATCAAATCAATTCAGTGATTTCAAAGTTCAAAGATGCATGCAATTTGTACAAGAAACATTTTTCTACCTTTTTACGTAGTAATAGCAAAAGTCAGCTAGGATGAATGTCTGAACGATTTCAGATATAAGAACCATCGAAGGCCAGAGTCCATATCCCAATGCCACGAGGAGATGACCACGAGTGTCCAAAACCTGGATCACAAATGTGGAATAGTTGTGAAATATTTTAAACATCAGTGAAACCTAAATTATCATGTATATATGTAAAATTATTTGGACTCAGGGTTAAGGGGCAAGATCCTGGCGTTGATCAATTCAAGTATCAGTTTACATGCTTTATTTTGCTCAAATAAACAATCACTAGATAATCTATGCCCGATTAAAAGAGAGTGATTATCATTAAAAAAAACCTTAAGATATCACTATAGCATGCAATCCCCCATTAAGCTATACAACTACCTCACAAGGATGATATGGCAGATTCATAATCAGGTAATGGAATATTAAGATAATTTTGATTATGATTTTGTTGCCACCAAAATAAAATTTTAATAAAAAAAATTTTCCATGAAAGAGTCTGTTTCAAACCTGGAGAACCCAGTGAGCACAGCTTAAGAATCTTGCAACACCCAATGCAAATACATAGTGAGCTGTAAATGGCTCAACAATCTGTCACCAATACATGAAAATGTGATCACAACGTGCAATATTCCTCAAACTCCAAAACAAAATATGAATAATTCTGTCAGCGGATAAAAACCATCCTCCCATAAAATTTCTACCTTGGTGTTTTGCATGACTCGGAGTTGAGGAAGAACAGAAACAGCTTCAAGGTAAACACAGAATGCCCAGGCAATCCTATTGATGATATGATGTGACGTAGATGGGTGAATTAATACAGCTAAAACAGCACATGGAACCACCTGCACAGACACTTCTTTTTAATTTTGAATGCAAAATATTGGGGGAAGATTTCGAAAGAGGAAATTTCAATTCATTGGTTTTTTATAATTTTTCCATTCCAGAATGGTGAATGTGGGGAATTCAGGAATTAGATGTTCTGTATTCTATAGCATTTTCAGATTGTCTTTCCCTCATCATAAGAACAAAACAAAAGTCCCAAGGGTTACGAAACTGCCATTGGTAAGAGAAGACTCACCACAAAATACAATGCAATGTTGTCTTTATCCTCCATGTAACTGGATTTCAAGTTAAAGCGAATCATATAAATAACCCACAAGGTTGTGCCCAAGGTAGCCAAGTCAAGCAAAGTGTGTATGTCATATTCCATGACAAAACTGCAATACAATCTAACAGCCAAAAATATAGCAGTTAGCTCCTGAGATTTGAGTGATAGCCCTGCAACCAATCAGTATAGAAGACAAAGTCAGTCGAGCAGAATATTTGGGGCTTCTCCTTGTGTCACCAGATGTCAAGGTATATGCAATAACTCAGACACAAGAAAAGTCCTGATATACATCTATGGCAATTGACAGTGTCATATTCATATCATGAGAACAGATTGAAATCAGTGTTACCCTGTCCAAATTTTGCTGAGAAACAAATCCTTGTGTTCAAATTAAACTATTTTCCATAAATGATCTGATTACTTACTCTATAATCTACAGCCACCATACAAGCTGCAAATTTCTCATTAAAGCAACTGAAACAGAATGGAATCCATAGCATTTCCAGGAACACGAAGGATTCAAGAAACTACAAAATAACAAGTTAACCATAACATTCTTCTTGAAAATAGTAGTGACTCCATTTTATATTCCAATGGGCATTATTCAAACAGAAGCTGAATTAAAGGGTCAAAACCAATAAACTGTCAATCTTATTGAAGAACAGGAGGCAAATTTCGATAACAAGTAATTACTTTTCCCTTTTAACAAGCACAACCACACATGCATATACATACTCTTTTCTTCAGAGAGAACATAAAAAGGTCCCAAAAATTGCATCTTTCAACTCCAACAACAAAATTCAACCTAAAATCATAAAAAGCCTTAGGATAGAAACAAAATTCAACCTAAAATCATAAAAAGCCTTAGGAAAGAAACAAAATTAATCGATTAACCCTACATCCGCTCCCAAATTCCCAACAATCAAAACAAAATCTCCCCAGAAACCCTCCAGATACCAATAGTTCCAAGCCTTTTTTCACATTCCTCAACTCAACCACTAAACAATAGCCGATATAGAAATGAAGTCAACCCCTCAACTGATCAGTAATTGACCTCCAAGAGAAAGATCCTTTCAGAGATAAACCCCAGACAACAAAGGGGAAAAACACTTTCTTCGATACCAAAAAAAAAAAAACCAAATGAAACTGAATTCTTTCCCAAGCTCAAACTTCAATAAATCCGTTATTAAAAATAAAACATCAATCACAAATAGAGGACGCCGTACCCGCACAAGTCTTCTCCTTCATCAACTTGTAAATCAGAACTCCAATCCCGATCGAATGAACAGCCTCTGCTGCGACAAATAAATTATCATGATCATGAACAATTGCGCGAAGGAGGACAAGCGCCGCCATGCCACTAATCACGGCGAGAAACGCCTTCACCTTCGGCGGTTGCCGCCGCACCCATGTCGCCACCGCTTGGATCGGCCTCCTCGGTGCCATCATCTCTCTACTAGTATTCCACTACTGCAATTCTACAAATAAATATATACCGATTTTTAGGGATTTACGATTTCCCCTAGATTTTCGGCCGGAAAGATATGGAAAATTAAGGGAAATTGTTTAGGGAAATGAGAACGGAAAACTGTGAGCGACAATTTTTTAGGAAATTGATTGGGTAGGCTGCAATTTATAGCTACACTATCTAATATGTCAACATAGTCATACCACTCTTTTTCTACTTGAAGTCTTTTTCCATTTCTCGTTTTAACTAATTAAATTTTAATTTGTATAAATTTTTAATTGTATTTTCATCTTATAATTTTATATTAAATCATAGTCGTAAATTAATCATTCTCACTGAGATATTCAGACCCTAAACCAGCAGACAGTCCAAACATTTGGCAATTACCATTTTCTCAATATATTTCATTTTCTGTTATGGGAAGTCGCAAAAATTATGAACAATGTTTGAGCAATTTATAAAAGATTCTACAAATACATTTCACAGTTATTAGGTAACAAACCCTACCAAAATTACACTCATTACCCAATTTCACATATTTTTGTGTGAATTCCCCTATATTTTGCCAACTTTTACTCATTAAAGTTTTTTGCACTGGAGATAGGTAAAATAGTTGTTAATTATAAAAGTTATTAAAATATGTTTTCCCCAATATTATATAGGTAACCAGAGCCAATAAGTTTTCTTTATTACGGTTTAATATTACATTACAATTATTTGTAGACTAATTTCAATAGTAGTATTGTATACGTAAGTGATATGATATCATTGATGGTAATAACTAGTATAATAGTAATACTTCAACCTCCACAATAAATTATACATGAAGTTGGATATATAGTGTAAGAAGTACTACAATTTATTATAAATGGAAAGCCCAAGTACAACATGTTCTGCATCTACAATTAGAGAAAAAGTGAGAAACACACACATAAATTGTGAGAATTTTGAGCATTGAGAATGATCAAAAAAAGGTTGGAGTTGTGATAAAAGAATTAAGAAAGTAGATTTGCAATATATGTTGATGAATCAAATGGTCCAAGAGGAGGATCGTCTCAAGACAGGCTTCATTTGCTTGTCTTCTTCAATCGAAATCATACCCAAATGTGAAGGATCTTCTATCAACATTTTGGCAACCAAATACCCCGTCACCGACCACGTCTGATACTTGCGAGCTTGCTTCCCGACGTACCTGCCTAGCTTTCCATCGTAGTATTCTGGCCACCCATCTTTCGACAGCCTCGTCTCAGCAAGCTCGATTGCTCGTCTAGCAATCTGGGGCCGACCCGTCTTGATGCACGCTGCTGTCACCAGCCATAACAGCACTGCCACCCATCAATAAATTAATTAGACTAACACTTGGGTGCACTAGTAATACTGTTCAGTTAAAACAACTAATACATTTTAGTGAAACAACTAGTACCATTCAAAATGCACTTGATTAATAATACTTATAGTTACCTGGCCATGATCCGCCATTGTGGTAACTCCATCTGGTATTCTTGGGATCGCACCCCGTCACGATCTTCCACTCGTGATTCTCAATAGCCGGGTAACAAACTTTGAGAGGCATATCGCCCACCAACTCCTCCCATCTCGACTCTATCAAATCCACAATAGCAGTCGCCTGTTCCTGCGTTGCCAAGGACGAAAGGATGGCGATGCAGTTACCTAAACAGAACCAACGGAAATCCATGTACGATGGCCCGACGTTGCCAATGAAATACCCCCCATGTAGCGGGATAAAATCGAAGACCCAATCGGGCAGAGAATCAGGCATCACATTGAACTTGTTCACTGCTGTGTGGGAATACTCCTCAGTTTTGTACCGATATATGTCGTTAAGCTGCTTCAAATCCAGCCAAAAGTAGTTTCTCATGTGGTAGCTTAAAGCATGCAGACGCTTCATGATTCGTTCTATAAGCTCCTTCCCTGGCCCGTCTGGCTTCACCAAAACCATCGCACATCTCAAGGCCATGAAAAAAAGTGCTTGTATTTCGATCGGATATCCATGAACGCCCATTCTACGATCAATCATAGAGCACCCATCAGCACAAAGGAGGGTGGGGAAAGTGTCGAATCCTTCAGACAGGCACAAACTCAGTATGAGGTGCATGCCCTTTTGACATTCGGGCTTTTCGGCTAAGGAAGTGTCTCCAGTAGATTTAGTGTAGGCCCGTAATAGTATAATCCACCAAAAGCCAGAATCTACTGGAGCTACTCTCCCAATTGCACTCTCACCAAAGTCTGCTACCAATGTCTCCGAACCCTTTTTGGGGTCGTGCATTACTTTGAAACTTGCTGGCATAACACCTTCTCCCAAATGGAATTGATCGATCTTTTTCTCCCACGATTGAAGATGAAGGGTCTTTTGGAGAAAGTTTTTCACAACTTCAGGCTCACCGTTCATTAGGAAAGCCAGAGCACTTGGAACAAAATCCCTAACAAATACCTGCACAACTTAATTGATCAACATTACAACAACACTCCACATAGATCAAGTCTGCAATCAAGAGTCAAGTAGTAATAGAAAGGTTCCTGTTAGATACAATGAGCTATTCTAGGAAAATTTTCAAAATAATGTATATTTAGTTTGTTAAAGTTTCCCTCTCATTTGATCATCTATATCCCATGGCCCCAATGATAACAATAATTGAATTATATGGACAATAAATAAGAAAAAAGTGCAGAGGAAGGAAAATTAACTCCAAAACCAAGTAAATCTTGAGCTGCCCTCTATAACAATTACCAAAGATATGTTTAAATAAAAAAAAAAATCATGATTCAAACTAAAATTCTAATGATACCTTAAACATTTTCAATCCATTTGATCCCCTAAAACCCTATTACATATGAGCTAAAAACTTAAGAGCTTGCAAAAGATGCACTTGTATATCCACAACACAAGATGAACTACAATTTAACGAAATCAATTCAAATCGGGGCTTCACCTGATCGTAGTTGAGTTTGTTGTCATCGGAGCTATCCAATGCCGCAATAGTCCCCACAGGATTACCACGAAAGTAAACGAGGGATCGCCTTACATTATCCCAAGCCTCAGCTATCATGGGGTTTGGATCATAGTTCATCCCAAACCCAAACTGTGAGGAGGGAGTATTTAACCCGGACCTTCTACCAGGTGAAAACGAGGTATCAAAATTATCAAAAGCTCGATGAATGTGTTCTGCTCTAGAGGGTGGATGAGGAGACAACCCTAGAGGCATATCACTAAACGACCTTTCATCGCACGATCTCTGTCTTTCTTGATTCAAATTTCTGGGTCGATTAGGTAATCTTGAAAAATCATATTCTTCCAATTCATTTGATGAATCAACATTCTAACAGTACCATTTTCTGGCACATCTGCTATTACTGTGGACATTTTTGGAATCCCTAAACACAACCAAGATTTTCACTATCAGTTATCTGCATTATCAAGATTCATCTATGTAAGTAAAAGCACTATTGATCCGCACACACAATTGAGCAGGATTATCATACCAAATTATGGTTAATATCCAGAATTTCTCTGTTTTTCAGCTAAATCTCTTGGATTATCAAGAAATTAAAATACAAGAACCAATTCGTACAACCAGAACCCCATGAAATCAAAACCCTCAATCTCTTAACCCAAACGATTTGTTTTCTTAGAAGGAGCTAAACAAGGAAAAAAAAGATGGCATACAAACATTTAAAAAAAAAAAAATCATATCACGAGAATTTCATGAAATCAATAACAATAAAAGATCCTCAATCTTTAAAAAGAAAGAACTAAACTAAAAAAAAGTTGGCATCCAAACATACCCAATTCACGCCAACTTACTTGAGTGAAACTCAGAATGCATACATCAAATTACTAAAATGAAGTAAATCTAACAATGGGAAAAGACCCTGATGAAATTTCGGAAATTATATGAATGAAGCGCATGAAAGATGCATCAAGAATCAAGAAAAACTAACAAGAAACACATACGAATGCGAGAGAGAGAGAGAGAGAGTGATGAAAGAACACTCACAGGGAGAACGTGAAGGGGTTAATAACAAAAAAGAGAAATAATTTTGTTGGAGTTTCGAATGTGTGAAACAGAGTGTGTGTCAAATTGCACGCGTCAACCCCCAACTCAGCCTCTCTCTGAAAAATTGACAGAACGATGGAGAAAAGAGCATCAATTTTTGCTCTCTGCTGCTGAATGCTGCATCTATATACGTACATGTGTGTGTGTGTGTCAGTGTGTGTTTTTGGCATCAAGTGAGAGCATTTGGTGATCAACTTTATCATGGCGGTTTGTTACTGATGTAAATTGAATCTAGACGGTGGTTACTGGTGTATTATAAATTCAAATTTTTACCGGAGATGAAATTATATTTGAGTTTCGCTGTTAATTAACCCACTTTACTTCCTGTCAAAAAAAAATTTAACCCACTTTATTTCAACAATTTTAAGATAGGAATCACCACAGGTCTTAAATTATCTTTGGTGGTTGTTCTTTTAAATACAACTTCTTTTAATTTTGTCAACTAAATAAAATACAACTCTCTAATTCCTAATTTGATTGGTTATTTTTTTTAATTAAACTTTTAATTGATCATTTCTTAAAATGAAAATAAAATATTTTTTTTAACTTGAAAAAATAGCTTTTGTATTTACATTACATGTCACTAAAAGAACATTCATATATTCATGAAATTCATTTCACATTACATAAAGTAAAATTAAAAGGATGTCAAACAAATTTTCAAACCTATTTTAAATTCAATTTCAATATTTTTATTTTGTATAATTTATATATGGCAAAACAAAAACAGAACGGAGTAAAACTTTCTCAGTGTTACTGAAATGACTTTTTATACATACTCTTTCCACGGTGATATAGAAAAATAGAAACGGAACTCTTTTTTTAATTAATACTCCTACTTTGCACTAAAAATGTGTACCTCTTAACATGAGTGAGGTCTTTTAGGTTTTATTCCATCCCGATTATCACACCCATCTCTTTTAGAGTGGTAAAATGTCAATAACTAACTTACGTTCCGTCTTACCATAAAATCGTTTCATACAAGTGTGTCAAAGAGTAATTACCCAATTATTATTTATTAAAATAATTACTAATACTCTCGTCGTGATAATCATTTGAGTGATTGCTTATATGCATTGTAATTTCAAATCATTATTTTGAGGATACCAATTAAGCTGGCTTAGGCATGGTGCTTCGTGATGAAGAGGGGCAGTTTATTTTGGCCCGAACGATAGTCAAGCCTGGGCGATATGATGTGGAGGTTGGAGAGGTTATGGGTTTCTTTGAAGCTTTATCTTGGATTCAATCGTTGGCTTTGGAAGCGGTGGTCATAGAGGGTAATTCTAAAATTGTGGTGGATGTTTTGACGTCACCGGGTAGTTGGGTGTCTATTTTTGGGGATTATGTGAGCGCTTGTCGATCTATTTTAAATCATAACCCTCTGTTTAGTATTAGTTTTGTGAGACGTGATGTCAATAAAGTGGCTCATGAGTTAGCACGGGTTTCCCGATATTTCGGTCCCGAATTATGTTGGTTAGATCCTCCGATGTTTGTGGATGGACTTTCGTTTACTCACTATGTTTGCAATAATGAAAACTAACTCTTTCGGTTTTCAAAAAAAAAAAAAAAAAAAAAAAAAAAATACTATTATATATTTGGATTGTGGGATATTATATAATATTAATTAAGTCCAATAAAATTTATCAAAACAGGTTTATCAAATAAAATAATCGTACATTTTCTAAAATAGCAAAACACTCAAACCTTATATTCTCACAATATCATTATAATTTATTTAAATAATATTAATAAAGCATTTTTTTTTTAATTTTTATGTCGAATAGTAATTAAAATCCGAGCGAATGTTAACATCAAATTTTGCAAAAAACCTAGGCAAAAACCCATGAGCCACCTTATTCGATAATTTATTTTTCTCGAAGGTCTAAAAAAATATTCAATCCGTCCTAATTTTGATTATCCGCTTTCCATAAATAGTCGTCCTAATTTTGTTTTTCATTTCCAAATAAGACAATAAAATAACATTCAATACTATTTAATACTATTATTTCTCTCCACCAAACCTATTTTATACCATTTAATACTATTATTTCCCACCACCAAACACACTTTCCTTTTACACCATTTTAATCTATTAAAACTTTTTGAACTTAACACAGGAATTTGGGAAATGGATAATCAAAAAATGCAGTATTTACTAGTGATATTTGGCGGATTTATAATTAATAGTAATAGCTTAACATCATCATGTTTATATGTGGTCTAATAATAAACATTGTTAATAAGAAGTGTTGTATAATAAAGCTATTAATCAAAAGAAGAGATATAAACCTCACTTTGAAAACTTATTGAACACACAAAGAATTTGGAAGATAACCAAATGCAGCGGAGAATGCTGCTAATCACAACTCAACTCCCAAAATGAAACCACTTAGACAGAAAGGATGACTTCAATCTGGACCAAAGGTTTGGTTAATGTGCACAAAATGGCTAATTCCGAGTACAACTTCCATCCGAGATGGATGTAGTCTGACATGAGGGGTAATGTACAATACTACAATTGCAATCTTTCATTTACATATGACAAAAAGCTCTAACTAATAAAAAAAAAAGGTTCTATACAAATTACGACTGCTGGGCGGATGGCTGGGCTTGAGACCTCATCAAGTTTTTCCATTTATCCTTAAGATCCACCTGAATCAAACAACCGTCAATAACCCGTGTAAACAAAGGTGAGAGTTAAATAAATTATCATATGCTGAAAAACAATTTTACTCACCCCTGTTCTATATAAAAATGTGTTTCGGTTGAGATTAAGGATATACTGCCAATTTTTTCCATGCCTTCAAAAAAATTAATCACATGAGCAAAAAAAATCATGTTAACATTATAGGATATGATGAGAAAAGCTCAAGGAAATAAGAGAAGAATTTGAGCCCTTACTTGTGTACTTCCATCATAAAACCTCCACTTCTTCAGGACTCCACTTCCGAGTTGTCCTCCTCACCTTCATATTCTTGCCAATTGCTTCTTGAGATCTATCAGTCGATTCACCCCTCTACAAACAAAATAAAAAAATTATAAAAATTTGCATGCAGAAGAAACGATATGTGAAAACTTTCATAGTCCATTGTCGTGCACCATAATTTTCCTTGAGGCACAACTTGCATGAGACCATGAGACGGGGCACAAGTCGGGCATTGACGCTTTTAACACTTTGGACTAGGTTGTACCCCGTCTCATGCATGAGACCATCCCATATGAGTTTGTCATTTTCCTTAGAAACAACATAACAAGTGATTAGTGCTAAAAGAACTTCCTATGCCAAAATATGAAAGGTTGAAGGCTGGTGAAAATACCATATAAGTGCTATTTAATTGCATAATTAGCAAGTGGCACAAACTCAACAAGGATCAAATTGGTAACATTTTGATTTTATTAGACAGAAAGCATATATGAACAAAAGCACAACATCAATGGACTAATAATGGAGGCAACTCAAGCAGGACATGACTTAGAACAAGACTCAAAAAGACCCTTCCATCATCTTAGCAATACACATACAACACTTACAAACAATCAAGTTATGAAAGCAAGTAAAGATAAACAGAGACGATGCAAGCTTATTACCTCACGGGCACGAGCATTCTTATTATATTTTGTTCGGCGTCGACGCTTATTGTTCTTCATTGCTTCGGGCCCCGACCCACGAGCTTCCCCAGATCTATCAACTTTTGGAGCCCCATTTGCCATCCTTTGATTAGAATAGCCATTATTGGGGTTTCTGGAAGCCCCATTTGCCCTCTTTTCATTAGAATCACCATTACTAGGATTTCCAGAAGCAACATCATTCTCTCCGAGCTTAAGTTTCCCCTTTCCATTGTCCACTTCTTCAAACAAGAAACACCCAAAACTCAAAACATCAATAACCACAGTAGGGATAACAACAAAATACAATCCCCAATTTCAACAACAACACAAGAAAACAATGCAATTAACCAATCCACAACTAAACAAACCATTAACTTACTTTCACCAGCTTTTCCAGGCACTAGATCAACACCAACCCCCAGAATTTCCTGCAAAGTCACATCACTCTTCAACCTCTCCGCCAACAACTCTAAAATCGAAGGACCCATTTTCTCCCTCTCTTCCCTAACATACGCATTAACAGACTCAACTCCATTAATTCCTCCACTTTTCCCCACAACAATGTCAACAAACGCCTCTTCCATCGCCGCCCTCTCAATCTTCCTCAATTTTCCTCAATTTTCCCCTTCCATATCGAATTCACCGCCTCCGAAAAATTAAACTTGTCCCCACTTTTCAAATAGTTGACCGTACACTCCACCGCCACCGCGCAGAAGGCGCGCTTCAGTGAATCAGAAACCCTTTCATTCCCCAGTTGGAATTCTGCCTCTGCCAGATTCACCAATAACTCGAGGGTTTTTTCAGAAACTGGATACCGTGATGTATCGGACTCGAGCTTTTTCAACAGAAACAATTTCTTCAAATTGAAATTGTCGTCGGGGGGATCCAGAGCGTGAATCACAGATATGAGCGTCGGATTGAGAGATTGTCGAACAAGAAAATCTAGAATCAAATTTTTGAGAAGTGGGTCAATGTCCATCGTGAAACAACAATGTATCAAACACTGATTCGCAGAAAAATAAGAGGAAATTCTACGAATCCAAACTCAAGAGAGATGAAAAGGGAGACTCTTGGAATCCAAATTGTAGAGAGATGAAAATTTTACTCGGTACAAAAATCGAGCTGTGTAAGTAGTACTCGGCGTCGTATCCCAATTCTCACTAGGCAGGGGATAGTTGTTTTTTGGTAAATTTGTATTTATTTTTATTTTGATATGTTTCCTGATTTAATGTTTATTATGAAATCCAATTAATAGAAAAAATTGAAATATAAATAACTTTTTTTTAATTAATAAATTTCATATATATTTAAAATTAAAATATCGGATATAATTTTCAATAAATTTGAAAATTATTTTAATTTGCAAAAATAAGACTTATACATTGTAATGTTTTCAATCGATACTAATACTCTAATACATCTCCATTCGGATCATGAGTGAGGTCTATCAGTTTCTTTAATTTATTGACAATAAATTACTTACGTTTGCAATGACAAGGATGCAATAATAATGAATCGATGAAAAATCGTATGAATAATTATTGTTATTATTTAATCGATATTAAAAATTAAGTCGTTATTATTTAACCTAGTTCACGATGAAATTTGACAAAAAAAGAAGAATTATCACGGTCTATTTTTTAATATCATTCTTAAATATAAAAATTATTATATAAAACAATGATACTTTTTTTAATTTTTTATATATAACATTGATAATTTAGTATATGACAATAATAAAGTTCATGTATTAATGTGATGTAATAGTGTTGTTCAAAAAAATTAATCCCAAAACACCCTACCTTAAGTTGCTCAAAGAAAAAATAACATTACGTGCGCAATCAGTTGTAACTTCTAGTTCGAGTTTCTTTTTATTCTTAAAATAGGTTTATGTGACTATAGTTGGATTATCACCCAAAAGGCCAAAAAGATTGAAAAATAAACACAACTGAAACTTATCGATCTCTCCCTTTCTATAAACTTATTGAACACAAAGGAATTTCGTAAAATAACCAAAAGCATCAGAGTTTGCTATTCAAGACTAATCAGAAGTCCCAAAAGGAAACCACTTAGACTGGAAAAGATGACTGGTAAGACATCAGCACAAGCAGCAGCACCACCAGCACAGCCACACCCCATGGGAATCCGGCCATCCCACGAGCCAACTCCCGCCTCACTTGCCGCCTCTGCTGCGAAGAAACACCAAAGTTGAGCCAGCCCCCACCGGAGAGCAAGCTTGAACGCAAGAAAAAGATGACCAAAACAGGGAGCAAGAAAAGAAAAATCTTGAAATTGATCACAGTATACTGCATCTGCTCCTTGTATGCAGAGTATTGAGATAGTGATAGCAAGAAGATTACAATGCTGAAAATGGCAACTAGAGGAAGAGGAGGTGCAGACATGGACGACAAGGTTTGTTCGGTCCAACCCTGTTTCCATTCTGGACCTCGTTTCTTCGACTGAATCCAATCCATGTTTTCTGTTGTAATTCAACAAAATTTTGTTATGAATGGCATACAAATATAGTAGAGGGAAGGTGGGAATTGCTTTTCTAGGAACATGGCTTTAGCATATATGCCTTGAGTGGATTCTTCTCAATCTGCTTTCTTCTTGATTTATTATTCACTCAACAAGTGGATTCCAGAATCTAATCACGTTTTAATCAGTCAGCCACCCACATGATAAAAAGAGGGAAAAAAAAATTCAAGCACACAATACACACACCCACATATCAAAGATACTAACATTAATATGCTTATAACTATGAAAAGAAATGAAAAGATGATAAAACATTAATAAAAATAATCTTATAAATATAAAAAAGAACATGAAAATAATCAAAAGAAAAATAAAACATAACGAAAGATGGTTGAAATTGTTTGTAATTCCAACTAAACCTATACAGATACCCGGTCAGTGTTGTCCCAACAATATGATGAAATAGGTTAAAAGGTCAAAGGAAAAAAAAAATTGCAACTAGTCAAACACTGTGATTGCCTTCTTGTACCATAGCTTAGCATCATAAAATACAAAACATAGATCAAAGGTTTGGTTTATGTGTAAGAAATGATTAGTTAACAATGTGGTGATAGACAATTGCACCGATGAGATAAGCACCAACCATGACATATATGGCCAAATGATGATTGCAAAAATTAGTATAGATACAAATACAGTACTGATAGAGTAGCATACTTCCCCTTGCCTTTGTTAGTCGCCTACTTTTTTGCCACCAATGACACTGTTAGATGAGATAGCCTGCATGCTATGAGAAGAGGAACATCCAGTAGAAGAACTTCCATCCGTAAGGCTTGTTTCCCTTCCTGGCAACCCTTTTTGCTTTTCTTTGTTTCGTGGAGGAATCCTGCACAAAAATCATCCAACATTTATTTCTGAAATGCTAAGAGCAACATAATGCTAATGTACAACCATATATGGTTTTTATTCACCTGTTCGGAAGTAGATCCAGGTGTTTTAAGCTCTAGATCTGTTATTATGTCATTTGATTCATCGATTTTCTCTATTCTACTAGCTCCATCTGATGTTTTATTTCTAGGGTCATGTTTGGTTGAAGCATGAGACCTAGTACCTTGTTGAGAGACATGTTGTGTGGAATGTTGGTCAATCATGGGATTATGGGTAATGTAGGGAGCATAAGTAGCACAAGGGTTTGGAACAACAGCAGGATTTTGGTTCCCATAGAATGGGTATGGTTGCATGGATGGATGCATGGGGATGGGTCCAGCTGGTACAGGGACTGGCATTGGAAAGGGGTATGAAGATGGATGCATGACAACAGAATGGTCCATTCCGCCCCATGGATACATGGCCCTTACTCTTTGTTGATACTGGGCATTAAGGTTCTCAATTTCAGATTTAAGAGATGACTTTTCTTCTCTGAGATCATTCTTCTCCTGAGTTAACTGCTTGAAAACATAAAGAACCAGTTAAATCCTTAATTTAAATGGTCTCAGACAAACAGAGAGAGAGAGAGAGAGAGAGAGAGCACCTCACGAGATTCCTCTGTGAGTGTTCCGTACTCGGATTTTAGTCTCTCCACTTGAGAGGTCAAATCCTTCAACATTTGAATGGTATCAGTAAGAATAGAAGCTTTGTCATTTTTAGGCCTATCTGGATCTGCATAAAAAATGGTGTCGAGTTAGAAGTTTCTAAAATTTTCCACTACAAACTAAAAAAAGTTTGAGCAACAAACAGCATAGCCCCTTATATGGGATGATTTAAACTTTCATATAAAAATTAAAAAGTGATTTGCCAGCCAGTATAGCTCAAGAACTTAAATGCCCTTAAAGCGACAAGAATGGGAAAGCTGCTTTTAAAAAAGGCAATAGCATCAGTGAAACTAAGCTCATTCTAACTTGTCAAGGTTGTTAAGATTTCATTCTCTTCTACATGTTAGCTTCTCAAGATTTTGCATACAAAAAGGAACAGAGCCATGCTCTAAAACGAGGTGACAACTCTTCTAAGTTCTTTCATGCTGTACTTTTAAATTTCAATAGACTGCAGCATGCAGTATGAACACAAATTCAGTCGGATCAGAACACTTCATGATTAGCCTGATGCCTCATGTGTGTTCACAAAAATTAGGATTTGTATTGCCTTTCATAGGTGCACAGACCAAAGGAGGGTTTACCAAGGGCATTCCCCAACTCCGTGAATTGTTCATTCAGACGATCCCTCCTCAACTTCTCACGATCAGCTTTCTGAACTTTCCTTGCAGTTACAGATTCCTTTGGTTCTGCTTCCATTCTTAGATCAATGAAATACAAGATAAGGTGAATAAGAAATCAATATACTAGACAGGAATAGCAAGAAGAAACATTTTGACAATGGGACTGGTGAATTACATCAGTTTAGCTTCATAATAAATACAAAAAACATATATTTAATTGGCATTCTCTTGAGACCAAATGAGAAATAAAAACAGTGTGATAAATCTCTGCAACTTTCAGTTCTTAGTTCTGGATAAAACCAGTTTTGTCAATTGAAAGAAACGCCTTTATGGTTCTACTTGATTTTATGGAAATCTATCTGGAACTTGGATGTATATATTTCAAGTTCCAAATCGATGTCTTCGATTTCTAGATAATCAACACCAGAAGAAGACAACAGACATATTTCTCAATCACTGATGCCTATCTAAAGTAGCGTGAATGAAATTCCAATTCCACGGCTTCATTTTCTCGACATCAGACCAGAAACCCACCGCCCACCCAAAACCCTAAATTAAGAAAATTATCTACATCTTCAGCATGAACATTACAAGCACAAATACCTCCACAATCCAGCTGAGATATACACAAATACGCAACTGACAAAATTCAAACCAAAAGCACTAATCAAATAAAAAGAAGATAAAATTCAAAGGGTTCTAACCTGCAATCGGTGTTGGAGAGAGTGGGCGGCACGCGCGCATCAGGCGGAGGCTGGAAACTGCTCGGGTTCTGCATAGGCTGAAAGAGAGAGTCCGGATTCAGTTGATCCATTGGAGTAGAAAGTTTTATGTGAAGTTCAATTCTATGTTGAAATCAGAGATTGGGGATTTTGGTGAGATGAGGAATGTGGATTTAGCAAATTCTGAGGCCAGTGCTTTGCCTTGACGACATCGCATTCGCATTTGCACTTGCACTTGGTGGGCGTTTCTGTGGGTTGGGGGTTGGGGGTGCTGCAATTTGGGGTTATCCTATCCCGATACGGTTCATCTTGTGTTGTCGACTTTATTACACAGCCCCTTAAATTATGGTTAATATGTTTCCGACCCCAAAAAAACTTTTTGTAAATTGTAGTAAATGGTGATTTTATGAAGATAGAAGTGTTTGATGGTCTCATATAGGAGACAATTTACAAATTAATATAAATAAATATGAAACTGAATCACGCGAGTGTGTATCTTTTATGAATATTATTAGAGTTGTATGTGAGAGTGTATTCAATATTAATGTGTGAATAAGTTCGGTTAATGTTTGTTTATGCGTGTTTATTTTTAAAAGATATATTAAATAATCATATATAAATCGCAGTGGGAATCTGAAGTTCATCTCAATCTGAAATTAGATTCACTGTGAGACACAAATGTGATTAATCTTTTTTATAAATCACTAGAGATTGAACCAATGTTTTTTTATGTAGGGTTAAGTTTGGTTAAATGTTTGTTTTATCGGTCAATAGTTGTGTTTTTCTTTCTTTAATAAATTTTAAACTTTTTTTTTTTAATTTTAAACTATTAATTATTTATAAAAATAAAATTATTATTTTTAATACCAATCAAATTTTACTAATCTTTCGTTTAATAGTTTTATTAACAACTACTTATTAGGAAATTTAGAGTTTATTTCATTCTTTTTATAAAACTAAAATCTTTTTATATATGTGGGATAGGATATCCTCCCTTTTATATTACTTCATTTTATAAAACTTATTAGTATGATGATTTTTAGCATTTCAAAATCTTATTTAGGACAAGTTGGTGAGGTTTATATTATTATTATGCCTCAAGTTTGATTAATTAAATTTAAATATTAATATTACAAGTCAATTGATAAATTAGTTATTTTTAAAAAATAATAAAACATAAAAAATATTAAAAAAATATACATAAATTTTAAAGGGAAAAGTTTGGGAAAAGTCACAATATACACGACAGGTTTTGAGATTATGAAAATTTTGAATTGAACATTAGATAGCTCATTTGTTAAAAGCTAGTATACAAGTTCGTTTAATAGTTTTATTAACAACTCGCTAAGAGCTCATTTAGTAATTTTATTATTATTTAAAAACAAAATATATTCAGGTAAATAGCTTGGAAATCAAATGGGGAGATCAGTTTTGAAGCAAGAGTGAAGTTGGGTGATTTTGAGAGTGTGAGAGGCGTTCTTGTTGCGTTAATCACAGTATCGCAAAGATTCTTCCCAGGAATCTCAAAAGAAAAAGAAAAAAAAACCTAATTTCAACGCAAAAATGATAAAAGTGCGAAAGCACAATTTGTTTGCCCAAGGCTTCTACATTGTTCATAAATGATAAAAAAATCAAGCAATCATAAATAGATAGCTCTCTAAGAGCTCTTATTCTGCGGAAAGAGAATAAGTATACATATATCTTCAAGGTACTAGGAATCCAGTGTGAAAGTAGACAAATAACATAGCCGTGAAAATTAATTGTATTACAACATGGTCATGAAAACCTGCCACGATTGAAATTTGCTCCCTGCTCCGATTTCCAGGAGACCATAAATGCAAATGAAATTTAAAATATGGCTCGTTTTCTAATCAGCTCTGGACTGACCAGCTCGTGAAGACAAAATAATTCCAACAATAAGACCATAGAGTGCCAACGCTTCAGCGAAAATGAGAATAAGAATCATTCCAACAAATAGCTTTGGTTGCTGTGCATTAGCCCTGAAACAAATTGTATGCTGACTATAAGTAACATGAAGAAACTCAAAAAGTTTGAAATTCAAGTCTTAATGTATCAAATCTGTACAAGTTAAATGACCTCATGATTACCTGGGAAAAAGAAAGCTGAAGAAGATAATGTACCATGTTTTGCCAAGCAAATTAATTACATGTATAGATTATTCAGGGTAGATAATTTTGTTTCTGTTGGATAAAGTAGACCACACACAACATTTTATTACTCAACTGACAATAGGTCATGCTCAATTGTATTTACATATCTAAGATGGTTTGTTCCCTTCTTTCAAATGAAAAAAACAAAAGATGTGTTACCAAGGTTACTCAACTAACTGGGACCTTGCTTAGTGAATTATATGAGTTATATGACAATATAATCTCGAAAATATTCTATATAGCAAGTCCATAACTTGTTTCTGAATAGTTGGTGGAGCAGAGCACCAATTATAGAGTCGTAGACTATCATTTACTATTTGATTCAAGCTGAAAAGGCTTCTATAGTGCAAGACCAAAATCTGATACATCAATAATATGCTGAGCACCGAGAACTACGGATAACAACCAAACAAGATGAAGTTCACTCGCAAACAAAACACTAATTTAATTGATAAACTTCCCACAGCCGTAACTATCAAACTCAAGTCTCAGGCTCAAAGCAATATAAGTAATAATGTTACTTCAACTACGAGGGCAAATTTAATAGCATCCAGTCCAGTCAAAGAATTATAAGGACAATAAATAAAAATAAAGTACAAGTGTTGTTCTAGGATTGAAAGTAAATTATAACTATTTCCCTTTTAGCAATAATCCGTTAAGTGGTACATGCACTTTCTTTTAGCATTAATCAGTTAAGTAGTACCTGAACTATCTTTTCGCTTATGGCTAAGGATTTATATGAGCAGTTTTTTCATTTTGCTAGTTCAGTTGGTACTCTATTTCTAGCTTATGCGTTTTTCCCTCTAAGTTTTTTCATAAGCAGGTTTAAACGAGGCAGACTATTTTATTTCAACCATAATACTCATCAACCTAGCTTGATTGGGTTTTTACCGTCTTTCTTGTATTTGCACAATTTTCTATTCTTTTTGGTATTGCAGCAACTATTTACGCAGTTAAGTAGTACCTAACACCAGCATCTCCGACGATCCCAATAGCCATTCCAGCAGCAAGACCAGCGAGGCCACAGGCGAGGCCAGAAGAGAGATGGGCATAACCATCAAAAAGGTAATACGACTTAGCTTTAGGGTTAATACCCGTGCTGATGATTACAGCAATAATCAAACCGTAAATACCCAACACACCAGCCATAACCACTGGCACAATCGATTTCATCACCAGCTCTGGCCTCATCACTCCCATTGATGCCACACCTACACCACTCTTTGCTGTTCCATAGGCAGCACCCATACCTATAAAAACAAGCCTATTACATCCAGATCCCAATAAATAGCCTACAAGTAGATCAATTGAATGATCGAAGCAATACAACATATATAGTACGAGAATTGCAAGAGAATATGAAAATTCTACGGGCTAATTCAGCAGAAAAACGCCAGAAAAAGATGAATCCAACCAATATCATCCAGATCAGATCCTTTCCCCGCCACCCTCCACACACATAAATGTGGGAAAGGATAAAATTCGTTCAATACGACCAAAATCATAGGAAAATTACTGTATTAAAAGTATGTCGCAACTATACACAGGGTCAAATCTAAACACAACGGAAATCATAATAGTACTAGTAACAATAACACAAATTTAGCAAGTAAAAAGGCAATTAGATACCAAGAGAAAAGAAAAGGCGAAAGAGAAGATGCGATCGGAGAATTTACAGGAGAAGACGAGTGCAGCAGCGGCTCCAAGAAATCCAAAGAAGGGAGCAGTTTCATCGCCGTTGAAAGTTGACGACATGATTTAAGATCCGAATTATTCCTGAATTCGAAAAAATCGAAATTATTTCTGAATTCGAAGAAATCGAATTTGTGCAAGGGTTTGGATTTAGATCTTACTCTTCTCTCTGTATGTAGATAGAATGGTATAGAAAGAAGAACTAAATAATTGAACGAGACATGGAACAGCGGTAAACACGTGGCTCCTTCAACTTTGGATTCTTTTGAATTGGGCCTAGCCCAATAAATAAAATACTTTGGCCCATTTACAGACCATATATAAAGCTTAATAATTTTGAATAAGTCTCCTATAAAATTTATTTATATTATGAAATTTATATTATTATAATTATAAATTTTGTATCACTATACTTATTAAATAATAAATAATATTATTACACTTATAAATTAATATTACTATTTTATAAATTAATATAAATAATATTTAATGTTATAATATTAATTTATAAGTGTAATAATATCAATTTATAAGTGTAATGATATCACTTTCATAATATGAAAAAGTTTCATAGGAGAGTTTGTGAATAATCTTTTACCTTACTAGTGCAAATAACCTAATTAACTGAAGTATTATTTATGTTTATTAATTTAATTTTTTTATTTATATTTATAAATTAAATACCATTAATAAAATTTTACATCTATAATTATTTATGCATTCTTCATCATGGATGTTCTATATTTGATATGTGCTATGTTTATCGAGCTTGAATCCGAACAAAACAGGATTCTTAATTACTCAAACAGTAATATTATAGATCGGACTACGCTCTGTTTGTTTATACTTTACGCCCTATGGAAATTTGAGTGGAATTCGGCTGTGTGCGCTTAATCCATTTGAATTCATATACATAATTACATCATCAAAGTAAAACTAAAGACATTTTACTTTTTTTCTTGAAACTATTAAAACACTTTAATGGAATTATTTATTACATTAAAAATAAAAAAAGTGATTTTTTAAAAAAAGAAATAATAATAATCTTGAATAAACACAAGTTATATACATTTTTCTTAAAATTAATTTTTATTATTTTAAATAATAATAAAAAGATATTTCAGAAAAAAACAAATGACTTCAAAGAATCCGCAAACAACAAAATTTCTTTTCATAAGGAATACATAATTACATCATAAAGTAAAACTATATACATATTTTATTTTTTTAAGGAAGTGAAACTATATTTTGTGTACACTTTAATGAGTTAGGTAAGCGGTGTCACATGTTTAAAAAAGATGTCAGTTTTCAGATAAAAGAAAAAAGAAGATATAATTAAGGAAGTGGTAATGAAGAAACACAAGTTATATAAATTTTAATGAACAAATTGTTTTTATTACTCTTAGGTCCAATTTTTGGGTGTAAAATATCCGTAATGCCCAACACTCTCCACCATCCCAACAAACTCCCACAAATCGTGTCATTCAATCCAAATCCCAAATCATACCTTCGCTCTACTTCTCTCCCCCTCTCTCTCTCTTCAAAACCCCCAAAACACCACTGCCCCTTTCTCTCTTTCCCTTTTTTCAACCCCTCCCCTCCACTTCCCAAACACCACCGCCCCAATATCAGACGGAGATGAAGACGACGACGATGTGATGCAGAAACCGCCGTCCATCTCGATCCAGATGAAACCCTAGTTTGCCGCCGCCGCCCATCTCGATCCAGATGAAACCCTAGTTCGCCGCCGCCGCCGCCGCCCCCCCTCCCTCCCCATGGCCGCGTCGCCACTCCCAGGACGAACGGCGAACGGCCCCACTCCCATGGCCGTGGCCCCCCTCCTCCTACCCCACAGCTTTGCCGTCGCCGCGGCCCCCCTACCACTCTCCCATGGTTGCGGCGCCACTCCTAGGGCTTCGATCCCACGATGCAGAGCTGAAACAGAGGAAGAGTGAGCCCATACAGAATTGGTTGAGAAAGCTCAAAGATGCTGCTTCTCATGCTGAAAACATACTCGACTGCATAGCTACTGAGGGCCTTAGAAGAAGGGCAGATTCTGAAAGAGGTAAGCAACATCAGTTAAAGTCTTTCCTTTCTGTGAGAAATCCATTATTATACCGTTTTAGGATTGTGGGCAAGTGAAAAAAATAAGGAAAAAAGTTAGATGCCATAGCAGAAGAGAGGCATAAGTTCCATTTGGGTGAGGGTGTGGTGGAAAATTGATTTGGAGTGACATTAGATAATAGAATTACTAGTTCAATTGTGAATGAGTTTGAAATCTATGGAAAGGATGAGGAGAAAGAAGTGATAATGGAGAAGATCCTTGGTGGGAGTAGTAGTGAGGATGAATCTGGCTTTTTGGTTTTGATGATGATGAAACTGTGATAAAAAAAATGACGAATTTGTTGGGGTTTTCTGATTTTAATGATGATGAGTATGGATCTGTTGATTTGTGATTGTTTCTTGATTCTGGGTTGGGTTTTTGGATTTGATGAATTTTGATGAAATCTGTTGATTTTGGAGATCTGTGTTTTTTGAATTTGCAGATTTGAAGATTCTGGATTTTTTTAAAATCGGAGTTGTTGATATGGAAGTTTTTTGAAGATTTGAAAATTCAATTTTATGAAGATCTTTGTAAATTTATAATGTGAAATTGAAAAATAAAACATATTATAAAAATATTCATGAAATGATTAGAACCCAAGAAAATGTTCAGTTAAGAATAAAAAAGACGATGATAAATAAATTTTTAGATTGTAATTGTATGCTTTAGATATGTAAATTTTTTACATTTTTTCAATTTTGATATGTAAATTTCTGTAATATTATAATTTTTATATGAATTTTGATATTTTAATTTTTAGATATGAAGCTTACAACTCTCTTAATTTTGAGATTTGATAAATAATTTTTAATTTTGAGATTTGATAAACAATTTGAAAGAAATGCAAAATGAATTGACAGAAATAAATGGGCAAGAAAAAAAAAACAGAAATTTAAAATAATTTATAAATAATTTGAGTAATAAAACTAATCTGCAATTTGGTAAAAAAAAGGAAGAAAAAGTGAGAAAAAGGAAGAGAGAGAGAGAAGTAAGGGCAAATTGATTTTGGACCTCCTAGTATTTTTTTTTAAAACTTGAACCTACTAGTAATTTTTAGGTCCATTTTGGACCTAAGAGTAAGTTACTCAATTTTAATCACCCATTATGAATTTAAACAGACTGAAATAAATGAAAATATACCATACAAAAGATATTTCAGAAAAAAAGAAAAGAGGTTTGGACTTTGGGATTTCAAATGGCTTCACTTCACTCAGTCACCTGTTTAGAATGCGCAAACAACAACTCAATTTCTAATTTCACTAGTAACGCACAGATTCCTCAAAGAGTCTCACAAAAAATTAAAAACTAACTCCAACAAATGCAAAAAGAACAAAGATAACCAACTTCCCTTGTTAATAGCAAAACTGATAAAAGTACGAAAGTACGAAACCACAATTTGTTTCATGCACAAGGCTTCCACATTGTTTATAAATGACAAAAAAATCAAGCAATCCGAAATAGACAGCTCTCTAAGAGCTCTTATTCTGCAGAAAGAGAATAAGTATACACATATCTTCAACGTACCATGAATCCAGTGTGAAAGTAAACAAATAACTTAGCCGTGAAAATTAATTGTAATACAACATGGTCAAAAAACCTGTCACGATTGAAATTTGCTCCCTGCTCCAAATTTCCAAGAGACCATAATGCGAATTACGTTTAAATTATGGCTCCTTTTCTAATCAGCTCTGGACTGACCAGCTCGTGAAGACAAAATAATTCCAACAATAAGACCATAGAGCGCCAAAGCTTCAGCAAAAATGAGAATAAGGATCATTCCAACGAATAGCTTTGGTTGCTGCGCATTAGCCCTGAAACAAATTGCATGCTAATTATAAGAATGCGGAGAAACTGAGATAAGTTTAAGATTCAAGCCTTAATGCATCAAATTTGAAAAAGTTAAATGACCTCATGATTACATGGGGAAAAAAGAAAGCTAAAAAAGATGATGTATCATGTATTGATGAGCAGATCAAGTACATGTAAAACAGTATAAGTATTTAGGATAGATGGTTTTGTTTCCTTTGGATGAAGTAGACAACATGCACAGCATTTTACTACACAGTAGGTCTTGCTCAATATTTACATATCTAAGATGGTATGTTCCCCTCTTTCAAAGGAAAAAAACGAAAGGTTTATTACCAAGTCCACTCAACTAACAGGGACCTTGCTTAATGAATCAGATATGAGTCATATTACAACATAATCTCAAAAATCTCCAATACAGTTATAGAATTTACATAGTATTTGATTAAAGTAGAAAAGGCTTCAATAGTGCAAGACTAACATCTGATAAATTAATATTTTGCTGAGCACCAAGAACTACGGATTACAACTAAACAAGATTGAGTCCACTCACAAACAACATACTAACTTGATTGATAATCTTATCAAGCCTAAGGTTCAAAGTAATATAAGCAATAATGTTACTTCAACTACAAAGGCAAATTTAGTAGCATCCAGTCAAAAAATTATAAGGACATTAATATAAAAATAAAGTTCAAGTGTTTCTTTAGCATTAAACATAAAGTATAACTGTTTCCTTTTAGCATTAATCTTAATCCATTAAGTAATACATGAACTATTGTTTTAGCATTTATCAGTTAAAAAGTACATTAAGCATTTTTTCAATTATGGCTAAGGATTTACAGTTGTCAGATCAGTTAGAACTCTATTTCTTGTTTATGGGTTTTCCCCTCTAGATTTTTTAATATGTAGGTTTTAACGAAGCAGACTTTTTTTTTTATCTCAATCCTAATAGTGAGTAGTACCTAAAGGTAATAAGACTTAGCACAATATTTGCACAATATCTGCACAATATTTACATAAACTATTTACTCAGTTAAGTAGTACCTAACACCAGCATCTCCAACGATCCCAATAGCCATTCCAGCAGCAAGTCCAGCGAGGCCACAGGCGAGGCCAGAAGATAGATGAGCATAGCCATCAAAAAGGTAATAAGACTTAGCTTTAGGGTTAATGCCCGTGCTGATAATTACAGCAATAATCAAACCGTAAATACCCAACACACCAGCCATAACCACTGGCACAATCGATTTCATCACCAGCTCTGGCCTCATCACTCCCATTGATGCAACACCTACACCACTCTTTGCTGTTCCATAGGCCGCACCCATACCTATAAAAACAAACCTATTACACCAGATCCCAAGAAATAGCCTACAAGTCGATCAATTGAATGATCGAAGCAATAAAAATATATTGTATGAGAATTGCAAGAGTATGAAAATTCTTTTCAGCAAAAATAAAGCCAGAACGAAGATGAAGCCAACTATCATCCAGATCAGAGCACCTCCCCGCCAATTCACACAAACACACAAAAAAAAAAAACAGGGATAAAAAAGTCGTGCAATACGACCAAAATCATAGGGGAATTACTGTATTAGAAGTACGATACAACTGAATACACGGTCAAATCATAATAGTATTAGTAACAATAACACAAATTTAGCGAGTACAAAGGCGATTAGAACCCAAGAAAAAAATTGAGCGAAAGAAAAGATGCCATCGGAGAATTTACAGGAGAAGACGAGTGCAGCAGCGGCTCCAAGAAAACCAAAGAAGGGAGCAGTTTCATCGCCGCTGAAAGTTGACGACATGATTTCCGATCCGAATTGTTCCTGAAATCGAATTTGTGCAAGGGTTTGGATTTAGATCTTACTCGTCTCTGTGTGTGTGGATTGGTGTAAACGAACAGCTAAAATATCATTGAGCGAGATCAAGGAACAGCAGGAAACACGTGGCTTCTTCGACTTTAGATTCTTTTGAGTTGGGCCTTACGCTTTTAAGCTCAGTACATGAAATATGTCGGCCCATTTAGAGCCCCATGGGATGCCAAATAATCTTTTACCTTTCTAGTGAGTTACCTCATCTAAAATTAAAGAAACCACACACACTTTGCGATGGGCTAGCGGACGTTTTAGCGTCCACGTAAAAAAAGATTTTAACGTAATTTGAATATTAACGTTTTAACACTTTGGTAGGAATGAGTGTTGATTTGTGTTAAATTTGTCAAAATTAAATCCTCGTGTCCATATGCCATATCACTCATTAATTTATCAGTTGTACTTTTAAAGTGTTCCTTTGGGTATTAAAAAAATGTCGAATTAATAAATTATAAGAAGAGGACAAAATGTAATCAATTCACAAAATGTACACATCTAGCATTAGATAAAAAAATTTCATATAAGTTCAATCCATATAGTATATTCCTGAAATGAAAAGTAAGAAGCCACGGCACATAATTAAATAACAGATATGATTCAAAAGAAATTTACAACCTGCGTGATAATCCACTCTTTGGAATTGGTAGTACTTATAAATTAGACATGTTAACCACTTAGTTTCTGACTTTGTTGTTAAAGAAAATAGTTAAAGACAACTGCATATATATTATTTTTTCTTAATTGAGACAGTTGTTTTAATAGTAATTGTTTTCTTTCTGTTTTTATTTATTTCTAAAGGCAATTAAATCCTTTAATAAGTATAATCACAACAAATTGAATCCTCTATTTCTATAACACACTTCTTTTGATGAAAATAATGTATATAAGAGATTGATTAGAAGTTAGAACCCGAAGATATATAAAATAATAAGAGAGAAAATTCATGTAATCAAAGTGCCAATATTGTACTCACAAAACGTAATACGAATCTCAAATTTCCATTAAAATGAAATAAATATAAATAATACATCCCAATTTGAAGCCAACCTATAGTACCAATAAACCTCTCCGATCCAATTCATACACCTCGCTCTCTCTCTTGAAATTAAAAGAAAAAAAGCAAACTTTTATTTTAACGGATCATAAATAAGTGGAAGATAATTTAAATGGTCATGCGTGGGGAAAGAAGGGTGGGAGTGGTGGGAAATAGCCAAACTTGGGGTGTTTGAAGTAGTTTGGAGGAATCTTGGAAAATGGAGGACACGGCTTCTTGAAAAATGGAGGTGGCAATGGCTTTGTTGCCACCGGTGGTTTCGGTTTGTACACGGGAGTTGGTGGTGGAAGCGGCTTCTTTGGCGGCTGGTAAAGTGGTGGCTTCGGCTTATACACCGGTGGTTTCGGTTTGTAGACCGGAGTTGGCGGTTTCTTTGGCGGCTCGTAAACGGGTGGCTTCGGTTTATAAACCGGTGGTTTCGGTTTGTAGATTGGAGTCGGCGGAGGAAGCGGCTTGGCTGTTGGCGGCTTCGGTTTTGGCTTTTAAACTGTAGCGGGCGGAGGAAGCGGTTTTGGCTTATACACGGGCATTGGTGGCGGGAGTGACCACTTTTTCAAAGGTGGAAAGGTGAGTTTGGGCCAATTTTTCTTCCAAGAAAGAGATTTAGGTAAGGGTGGGTATTTGGTATAAGGCCACAAGAATTTTGAAGTGCATAATGCACTTGAGAATTTGAGTGTTTTTGGGGCTAAATGTGTATTTGCCGTTTGTTTGAGATTTGAAGATGATTTTATTGGCTTCTAAACCGTTATGAGCCGGGCAAGGGACGGCGGCGGCGCTATGGAGTTGAGCGTAACACTCTTCTTTGAGACTTTTTCCATTCTGTATGATTTGTTGCGGCAGAGAAATTTTGAATTCGCCGCTTTCATCCAGTTTACCATCTCCGATTCTTTTAGTCTCTCCGGTTTTGAATTTGCAGTCGATGGTTACATGCAGTCCTGTATTATTAAAACACACAATATATATAAACGTCCAAAATTGAAAAAACATATTACATTTTATATGCTTAATAATTAATATGCATTTGTATATAAAAAGAACCTGAGAATGCCTCACTAGTCTTGAAATTATTTTCGTTGCAATCACCACATTCTCCAACACCAACAACTTCGTATCTCTTCTCATCTGCAACACACAAACTCACCACCAAAAATAAACACAGCAACGAGAAACCTCGATTAAGGGTAACAACCCTCATTGGAAAACACAAAATTATAAGATAAATATGGCAAATTAGGCCCAAAATAGTAGTCAGAATTCAGAATCCTTGTGATTCTTGAATGGTTTGTACAGACATGCCTGGCTATATATAATGGTTTCATGGGAAGTATTTTACTGATGTTTAATCACACACCGACGGACTTATTTAATGATATCACATGCATGAGGTAGGTTTCTCAAAAAATCCAAATAAAATGAAACAAATTTTAGTGATATAGCCATCAATTGTTATCCATCTTATTTCAATCTCGCATTATGTTTTATCATTGCAAATTGTATAATGTAATATATGTACAAGTCAGATACCATTGAGAAAATAATACAATAATGATTTTTTTTAATAATATTGAAACATGCATGCAACGATTTTTTGTACTAAAATGAAAATATAAGGTGGAATAATACAAGTAAAATGTGGTCACATGTACAGCTTATGGCCATTATAATCTTCATTGAATGATATTTCGTGTTCCATCTGTAAACCAACTCACCACCTCATAGAAATCCTTTTTAGAACTTTTAATTTATGGAAAACTCGTGTTTTCTATTTGTTTTTATTTAGTTTTCTCTATATTTTTAGTTCTTCCGGAAATCCCTGCTACAGTTGGGAAGCAAGAGAAAATTACTACGGTATTTATTATATCAAAAAAAAAAAAAAGGATATAATTATATTTCGACTTTACGTGACTAAATAAATTTAACATTTTTACGGTAGTTTGTTTGCACCACATATATAAAGGGTACTGTAAACTAACCTTATTAATATCGATTGTCAGGAATTGTTTGAGAAAAAAAATGATTAATAAATATTCGATTCAAGGCTTCATATATATTAGATGGAATTCACTAGCTCTCGTTTTAAATATTAAGAAATAATAAAACTTACATTTTTTACAATCAATTTTTAAAAGTTGAAGGTTAGAGCTCGGACAGATATATTATAGGCTATTTATTGATTGATTATTCACATTTACGAGGTAGGTGAGCCGATCAACTAGCTAGGAAATAGTTGATTATCTAGGAGTACATCAGTTCTCAAAGTATTAATCTAACATTTTACCATCTATAATTCTTGTACTGTTGTATGAAAAAAAAAATCTTAGATGTTAATTTAGATTTCTCGAACAATATTTAATATACTAATTAACTTATCGTGTGTGTGTATATATATGTGTGTGAATATATATAACATCTATTGATTGATTAATATGGAAAAGCCATTTTAAAAGTTACTAATTACTATAATCAATTTATATGAACACAAATACAAATGTAAAGACGCATATTCATTTCTTCTTCATTTTATAGTCAATATTTTTAAGAAACTTGGAAAATTGCTGCTGTCATTGAAAAATGTTCATGTCATTAAGAGTTTTAGCAAAAGAAATTTTAGTAACATAATATTGTCACCAGAATTTTTTATTCTTCCAATACTTAGCGAGTCTAATCTTATTTTTTTATTCTTTACCGCGGAAAGATTGATTACTGATAATGAGTTTTAATTTTTTTTTTAGTATTATCACTTTATTTTTGACACGCCATTTACGTTTGATATTCTTCCAAAATTAATTTAAATCAATTTTATTTTTTTAAAAGGACGATCAATTAGACAATGGCCCTTGGCGAGACTAATACATATTACCACAAAAATAAGGTTAAATAATGTGATGCTACCTTCATTTTCTTAGTTAGCACAAAATTAAGGTTAAATAATAACACTTTATTATTAGAAATTAATGGCACCAAATAATGATAGTGTCTGAACATTAATATTCTTAATTTGGAGCTAAAGTTTGAAAAGCCAGCTGATAAAGCAACTATTTAAGTTTGCTTTAATTAAATGCGCTCATAAATCGCTCATGTGGTAGTAGCAACTTTCTCAACTTCCATTAAAAAATATAAATATATATATATATATTGACGCAACTTCCATAATATATTAAGAAGGATTAAGGAGAACTAAATATTGTAAGTTCTGTATACCGAGCGATCGAATAAACAAAAGTTACGAGCCAATATTCTCTTTCTGTGTAAGTTATAAAAAAATTACAACTTCGGTCAAAACTTTCTATAGGCTAAAAAATTCTTGAAATTTGAGACTAAAAATAATAAAATATGTTAATTTTATTAATGATACTGTGAATTGTGATATAATAAACATAAATTAGGACAACTTCTTGAAAATAACCAGAGAGTAAACTATAAAACTAGTATTCTACTAATTTTTGTGGGTGGGTGGGGGGGGGGGGGGTTAGAATAAATTATATAAAATTAATAGACCAATAATTGATATTGAGTTACATAAAAACGTAGCATAATTATTGATGTATAATGCATATATTTATTTTGAATACATATAGACCAAAAATTCATATTTGTAGTCACAACAGCCGTACTTTTGGTGTAGTTGTACTTGTACAAGTTTATCATTCAAGAATGCGCAATTATTATCTTAGATTAGGATTCTCATATTTCCTCATTAATTCGCACTCCGATTGAACCATCATGCATTATACTAATAAGTATTATTATTGTCATTACATTTTTATATTAAGTGAAAATTAATACCATCATTTTGTATATCTTTGATAATGTTACTATAATAATGTGATTTTTTTTCATATGTATTTATATAGTAACACTTTTCTTCACATAAAATATTTTGTAGAAAACGTAATTAAATTCTTTGAGTTTTGCTTTCAAAAAAAGAAAAAAGCAAATTTGATGTCAATAATTGAGTCGGTCCTTCATATAAAAAAAAAATTGATTTTCTGTATAGAGTTTCCTCTCTGGTTACATAGTTGGGCTGTGCTGCTACAATATTTCACATTATAAAAGATTTTTAAAAAACAGTATTCTACTACATTACGAAATTTTGTTGGTAATTCACATTATCACCACCACCACTACCATCTTTAATTTAATCTGAAAGACTTATTTTCAAATTCACACGATTGATTCAAATTTGGATGAAACCAAGAAAATTAATTTACATTCAAAATAATCTAGAGCTTCAAACTAACAATATGAAACGACAGCATCTTCATAGTTCAGTCTCAGTTAGTTTGGCAATAGAAGGGCTAACATTTTGAATGTCTCTTAAGCAAAAAAAGAATGTAAAGTTACTTGCTCATGCTACAACAGAGGTAGGTCCTTCATACTTTAAAAAACAAAAAATCAATTGACCACCCTTTGATCTTCCTCGTATACTCCAATCCCTAAGTATTGTTACAAGTATCATTGCCTCAATGTTTACAGTCAACTGTTTGAACATGCTCGTTTACTTCTTCTTCTTTGATTTGTTGGACAGAGATTGAGTATATGCAGTACCCTGAATATATGGATACAAATTAGCAATGCCCCATACATGTGAACAAAAAATAAGAGACTATAAAGAGTAAGATTTGTTTTGAAAGAGAGTCGTGAACTTGGAGAAATACGAACCTGCAGCCACTCGTCCGTTGAGGCATCGGTTGTAGCAGTCCCAACTTCCACCTTTGCAACCCTCTTGGTTTTCTGATCAAAGGAAGGTGTAAAAGTCCATTTAGCGTTTTAAGTCACAATGTGCAATATATATCATGTAGCTAAATGTGAATTATACACAACCCCAACATTAACAAAACGATATAGATATTAGAGACCTGCTGGCAGGGTTTCAATATTCTAAGGGTTTCATTGAGAGGAAGACTGGTAAAATGAAATGAGACCACATGGCAGAATTTTAAACATGAAACCACGTGCAAGAAGTAACTCTATCTAGTTTCAGCAGTTGTCAAGTTATATATAGAATAAAACTATGAAAGTAACTGAGAAATGTAATATGCAGCGTATATAACAATCACCTTGGAGAAATTTTGAATTTGGGTGCGCATCCAGAACCAAAGAAGCCCAAGAAGGGCTATGCCAAGGCAAAACAAGAAAACTGATTCAACACTAAACATGCCACCTTCTTCAGTAACTTCAATTGTTCCATTGTAGAAGGTACTTTGGTAAGGGTTTTGATCAATCTCGTAAACAATAGTCCCAATGAGATCATATGCCCCAGACTGTAAGATGAAGAAACAGTCATGAAATGCATAAAGACACTCATCATCATAAAGCAGGAAATTATGTTTCTACAAGCTTACCTGTAAGAACTTGCTTACACCAAAAATATAAGGAAAAGCTGCTTGAGTTGATGGAGGCACAGATGCATTGTTAAAAGCCTAGTAATCAAAATATATGCATTGCTATCAGAAATATCCAAGAAACTAAAATAGCAAATATAAATTAAACACATAAGACAACTCCTGATCCATAATTCAAGACAAATAGCATATATAATAAACAACTCATTTGAAAATTTATGATTCCTACTTTCCTAGTGGGAGTCTCCAAACAAAAGTATCTAATGAATTACTCGAAGCTACAAGTATTGATTCTCGGCCCATGCGGATTTAACAAAGAATTTAAAAAAAAAAAAAAAAACTTAAGTGGGAAGCTTGTTTTCCAGAATCTAGAATATATCAGCCAAATACACTAATTCATTTATAATTCCAAGTGATGTTTTACATACATGCTGTATCGATAATGAACCTTTTCATGTAAAGAGAGGTAAGCAACAAATACCTGAGCAGAAAGATTTTGAATCAAGTAGCGATGATCATAAGGAAGATGCACACTAGCCTGAATTGCAATTACATTTATGCTTGATTCCCCTGAAATTACCATCCAAAACATGACGAACTATAAAATCAGCACCACATATAAAGCAGTTCATACAGATCTAAAAAAGGAACAAAAGCTGAAGAGGATACAGTCATAGACAATATCATAAGCTTGGCATAGCCCCTTATAGGTAATACCAAAAACTTGGTATAGCCAATTAAGAGGCAAATACCCAAAAAAGGGAGAAAAAAGTGCAGGTCAAACATAATCATTAACTAGGTTTAGTGAACCGAAAAAGAAAACTAGGTATAGCCATATAACAAAGTTTACCCTCATTTTTAATTCCAACTAGAAGCTCACTTTCTTCTCCAGCTGCTACCACTGAAAGAAGGAAAACTACTAATCTGAGATGCAATTCAAAGGGCAACAGATCCAAAGTAGGATATGGAGAGAGAAATAACAAATCAAAACAGCAAAAACTAACATTTTCCAGGGTTTTTGGGGAAAACACAAACGGTTTCCACGCCTGGTGCTGGACTGAAGTCCCCCCCACCAAAATCTTGGACATCCTCACCAACAATCCCAACATCTCCTCCTTCCTCAGACGAATCAACTTCGGCATCAGGATCCGGTTCACATCTTGCAACTATCATGGAAAAAAAGAGTATTAATGTGCATATTGTGATAGAAATTCAATATAGTGTGCTCATATTCATTTCAGAATCTACACAAAATAATTGACAACCAAGAGAAGTTTCTACAAATTTAACAGAAATACATAAATGAATACAGAATTTGGTTAAGAAACGGTGCTGCAGAATTGGCCAGGACTGAAGGGCGGCAACAAAGAAAAAACAGTACTTGAAGCTTTCATGCACTACTGATATGCAAACTCGAACTTTTACTAATTTTTAGAATTGAACTAATTATTGCACAGGAAATGCTAATTAACATAAAATATTATTGATTCCGCATCGGGAATTCAAAATCAAATGCAAACTGAAATCTAACACGTACAACACCACAATCAAACTAAGTAAAACAAAAACAAAAGTAAAACCCAAATCAGTAAAACACAATCCTAATGAAAAAAACAAGGGACTTATAATTGAGAAGCAAGGAAGGAAAACTTCGATCTGATCTAGTCCCTTACCGGTAAATCGAAATGAAGAAAAACCCTAACCCATAAAAAATTCACACAGATATTTGCAAGTGTGTGCATGACTACAGTTATAGAAATGTACATTAACACATCAAAGAATAAATCCAAACAACATTGCCCTAAAAAAATAAACAGCAAAATCTAGATCTGATATGCTTACTTTGCAGAAAGGATGAAGAGAATAAGAGTAGAGTTAGAATCAAAAAAGCCCTAATTGACATTTTCGCCTGCTTACTCACAGAAGGAACTGGTTTGCGACCACAAGAAGACTTTTATGTCGGTAATAAACACTAATTGGAAGGACAAAATGGGAATTTGCATTTTCTTTGATTGCGTCTATTTCTAAAAGACTGGGCCAACAGCTAAATTGGGCTCTTAACGTAGTTAGAATTCATTTGGACTCTTAGTTCGGATTTGGGGGGTCCTGTTTGGGCTTTCTTGTGGACCCTTTATTTTTTAGCTATAGAAAATGCAAGTCCATTCTCTTGCATAGTGGAAGTTAAAATGTCAAATAATCAAATATAGTTCGTACTTTAAATTTGTGGAATAATCAAATTTTAGCAAATATTTTTACTTAATACTTAAAAATATCTCGAGTCACCATTTTCGACAAGGTCGTTTGATATATTCATCGAATTCACATATCTTATTGACGTGTAAATATTAAAATAAACATATCACAATCTAAGATTAGAAAATGCGGGATATTGAAACTTCCTCTTGTTAAGTACATAAGTTGGATACTAAATATTAATTTGAATCATTACATGTCTAAAAATAGATATTTCATCTTTTTAAGAATTTTTTTATGAGGTCAAGATAAAGCGCAAGAATAAATGAATAAAAATATAAAATTTATAATATTCATAAAGCCTAACATTCACATAATACTAAAATTAAAAAGAGAAAAAAAATAATAATAAGTTTTGCAAGATAATATTGAATATGGTTTGCCATCAATGATATTGAATATGGAAAGTGGTGATGAGGTTAAGCAATTAGGACAGGTTAAAGAAAGATAGATTAGGTCATAATTTTAAATGAAAAGAAATTAGGAGGAGAATAATGATGGAGGCCATTTTGATTAACAATTTTGTTAAAGTCCCATATTGCGTTGATGTGTTTTGGTGCTGAAATTTAGGTCATATTCTATGTACTGACCTAATCGAACGACTTTCTTGTCGTGCCCATACCCTCTTCAATATTGGATAGGAACAAAACTAATTTTTATTCGAAATTGTTATGTGATATTGATTTATCTCTGTTTTTTTTTTCTTCATTTTTTACCTTAAGATGATGTCGTGACTGAATGTCTCACACAATTAATATTAGTACTCTGATTCTTTTGGTCAGAAAAGTTCCAACTTGAAATTATGATTTTTTTTTTTTTAAAGGAAATTATGGTTTTAAAACAAAATAGATCAGTATATATATATATTTTTTTTTTTGACAAGGAGAATGTAAACAACTTGTCCAGAAATTCCAGAAAAAGTTAAAGTCGTGGGAAGATCGGAAGACCTCTTTTGGGGGCCGAATTACCCTTCTGAAAGTCGTGCTCTTGTCGTTGCCTATCTACCAGTTTTCCTTTCACATGCTACCAACGAAAATCCTGAGTGTTTTATCTTCAGTGAAAATTTCTAGGGGGTGGGGGGTGGAAAATAGCTCGAAAACTTGTTGGGTGAGTTGGGAGAACGTTTGTAAAGATAAAGAATTTGGGGGTCTTGGGTTAGGGATTTGAGGATTTTTAATAGAGTTTTGTTAGGAAAGTGGGTGTGGAGATTATCTAAAAACTGTGGGTGAGAGTGTTAAGGTCATTACTCATGTGGGAGGTCGGGGATCATTTGGGAAACTTGATAGGGGGGTCTTATTTGGAAAAAAATAATGAAGAATGTGGCGGGAGAGGGGGTGAAATAGCTCGAAAACTTGTTGGGTGAGTTGGGAGAACATTTGTAAAGATAAAGAATTTGGGGGTCTTGGGGTTAGGGATTTGAGGATTTTTAATAGAGTCTTGTTAGGAAAGTGGGTGTGGAGATGTCTTGTCGAAAGGGAGAGTCTGTGGGTGAGAGTGTTAAGGTCATTGTATGGGTCGATCGATGTGGGAGAGTCGGGGATCATTTGTTCGGGTAGACTTGATAGGGGGTCTTATTGGTGGAAAAAAATAATGGAGAATGTGGCGGGAGAGGGGGTAGATGGTTGTGGGGTCATTTAGAAAGGAGATTAGGAAATGGTAAGAATACCTAGTTTTGGGAGTGTGTTTGGGAGGGGTCGAGTCCTTTTAAAGTTAGGTTTCCTGGGTTTTTCCATTTGAGTTCTTTGAGGGAGGCGGTGGTTAGTGAGATGGGGGAATGGGTAAATGGGAAGTGGTGTTGGAAATTGGTGTGACGGAGAACACTTTTGGATCGTGATATGCATGCTATTAATAATTTTGAATGCATTCTTAACAGGTGTGTTATCAAAGAAAATGTGGAAGATTCATGGAGGTGGAGACTTGCACAAGATGGTGTCTTCACAACCAAGAAAGCTTATGATTCTCTTTGTTGTAATCTTTCCCCAAATGATAGGAAAATTGCTCTCTAGGATATAGTGCAAGATTTCGCCTCTTAAAGCTTCGGCGATGGCATGGAGACTTCTTCAAGATAGACTCCCAACCAAACATAATCTCCGGGCAAGGAATAAAATGTAAAATTATTATTATGTTCTTTTTGTAACAACGAGCAAGATATTATCGTTCATCAACTTACTTTCTTTGTAAATGCTTTATTATAATTGGTTCAATTTTTCTACTGTTGTACATAATCGGATTGAGGAGCATTTCATTGGTCACTCGGAACTTCTTGTTGGGAAAAAAGGAAAGAATTTTGCTATATGTATATGGATTTGTGTGGTTTGGAGCATATGGAAAATGAGGAATAATTTGATCTTTAATCAAAAGAGTTTTGAAGTGGAGAAAATCTTGGATGAAATTAAAGGAAAACTATGGAGTTGGTACTCGGCGAAATTTCATATTCCTTCTTCTTGTTCCTTTAATGATTGGTTAGTTCACCCTAAAATAGTTTTGAATTGTTAATCGATATTCATTTTGTAAAGTTTGTAACCTTTGTGTCTTGTGGGGTATTCCTAATACCCACGCATTCTTTTAATGAATTTTTCCTTATAAAAAAAAATCAGTCTAAATATCTAAAAACACAAGGGATAAGGTTACTCATGGTTGGTGGACTTGGGAAACGTTTCTTGCATTCTTTTTAGATTTGCCTCTTTGTTATTACGTCCACCAATTTTTTCTACTTATTGCTCATGGCGATCGAAAGTGATTGTTGTACGTTGTTTACCGAATATTGTTGTTCATGAACTTACTTTCTTTGTAAAATTGTAAAATGTAATAATATTATTCTGTACAAGAGCTCAAATATTATTGTTCATCAACTTACTTTCTTTGTAAATGTAATATAATATTCTGTACGAGGGCTCGTGGGATCATCATTTGATTTTATCATGTCATTCGATGTTGCAAGTTTAAATTAATAAAAATTGTTTTCCATTAAAAACATAGAAAAAAATAATTATATTCCACATAATTATATTGTTACAATACACTCATTCATCACTACTGCACACCATTTTTCACGCTATTAATATGAAAAGTAATGATAACTAAAGTGGGTCCATGGGAGAGGGGCCACGCGGCAACTCGACGCTGATGAGTTTCCACGTAAGAATCTGACATCTCTCACCTTCAATGAGAATAAATTTAAAATTGGGTAGTTAGCAAAAATATCATTGAATAATTTTCAAAGAAAAAGATAAAAAAGTTTTAGGTAACAAGTTGGAAATATGATAGTACTGAATTTCTTAAAAAAAGGTTTAATTTTAAACGCCGTGAACCGTCCAATAGGCCTATATAACTTTTACGGTTAAAACTAATTTCACTTTTTTTTGAGCGCACCATTCGGTTTTTTTTTAAAATTTCAACCCTAAAAAAGCAAAGAAATGCTTTAAAAAAAAAAAAGCCTCGCACACTCTTAGTGACCCAAAAAAAAAAAAAAAAAAACCCCTCTCCAAAAAACTCCCCCCAAACATCTCCATATACGTTCTAAATAAGCATTTCCCCAAAGGTCCAACAGTATTCTTCTTCTATCTTTAAGTTCCAAAATTTTTTAAAAGGATATTTTTTTTGGATTAATGGAAGGAGGATTTTGGAGAAAAAGCGGTCAATGTAAGGAGGGGGAGGATACTGTGAGAAAGAAGCGAGGCGGATTTGAAATTTTGAAGGAAGTCGAAGTGGTTTCTGGTGAAACCAAGACATTTGATGTGGAAAACTTAGTCAAGGAGAACGCACAAGAGATTCATGTGGTGAGGGTGAACAAAGCAGATATTTTAGGGTTAAAAATTTAGAAAGATGGGCTTGGTTTGGTTTTTGGGCATGGCTGGGAATGATGATTAAATTAAATCTCAAAGGCCTTTAATCCTCAATAAAAATTATGTTATAACTATAAAATATTTTAAATAAATAATTAAATGTATATTTATTTTATAAAATTATTTTAACCTGTCCAACCGATCCAACCGCCAACCGGTGCTCAATCCGGTTTGGTCGCCGGTTCGGTTATGAAAACACTGGTTGGAAATATGATTTAATTTTAAACGTGACAATATAACTATGATAACGTACCAATCTAATTTACTTAAAATTAGAAATTATTAAAGATGCCTCGCACACTTTCAAAAAAAAAAATGCCTCGCGCACCCACCAAACATGACCATATATATACCTAAATAAGCATTTTATTTCCTCCGTTATCTAAAATTAAAATTAGACGGTCAAATTTAGTGGTGACACTTTCGGACATGGCAGATAACACAATACGAAAACAATAGGAAATTGTGAGTTATTGTTTGAACTTATCGTATTCGTGTTCTTATCGTGTTGACATGATAAAGACGTGAAAATTTAATGTAGTGTTCGTGTCGTGTCAACACGTTAAGCACGATGAAATTAACAAATGATAATATGTATATGATAGTAACACGTATACGACTAAAACACGATAATAACACACTAAGTTTTCAAATTTCAAATTTTAAATTAAATTTTTTAAATAAATTTTTAAAAAAATCTCAAATTTTAATATTTATGATTACAATTTTGAATTGTAATATTTTTTTTATTTTGATTTTTTTTTACATATCATGTCCTTCTCATGCCATGTAGATACAAAAATTTCGTGTTCTATCATTTCGTGTTCTATCATATTGACACGTATGCTTATCGTATCGTGTTTAGATTGACGTGTGTTGATCAAGTCATGAATGAATTATTGTAATTGATTATATTAGGAAACTATTTAAATTAATTGTCTTTAAAAAAATTAAATTCAAATTAGATTGAAGAAAAAAATTGATTATATTAGGAAACTATTTAATTAATTGTCTTTAAAACAAATTAAATTCAAGATTGGGCCCAATGCTGAGGCCCACGGATGGCAGCCCAACCACGCATCCGCCCTATAAGAAACGGCTTTCCGTTTCATGCAATCCTCGCTCACTTCATATCCGCTTCACGTTCTCTTTAACCCCCGATTTTTTCGCCGTCGCCGTTAGGTTTCCGTCACCCCTTTCTTCTCCATTGCCCTCTTTCCGATCTGCATGGTGCGATTCCTATCCAGGTTCTAAAATTGTTTTCGAATTCCGCATTTCCCCTCTGTTTCGCGGTATTTAAAATTGCTTCTTCTGAGTTATAGGCTTGGGGATTATCGATTCCTGTAATCAAATCCGTGGGTACCGCTTTGTTGTGACCCGGATCTGTTTTTGCTTCTTTTGAGGGGGTGGCCGGGGCTCCGGCCTCGGCGGGTTCTAAAGCCCCCATCTGCTACGCCACAATTCTATATTCGATTTTTAGGTATAATAATTTTCGTGATTCTTTGATTCGTTTATCATCAACCCTACAAAGAGAAATTGATACATCGTAGATCGGGGAAACAGAGATGCCGGCCTTCTGCGTGGATGCCGCTGTTGTTCCTCCTCATCCCTACGCTTTCACAAGTTGGGATACTGCTCTCCCCGCCGCTCCGCCGCCGACCGCCACCGCGTGGTCGTCGGCGCATTTCGAGGTGCTGTACCGTGTCGACGGGTGGGGCGCGCCTTACTTCGCCGTCAATTCCAACGGCAACATAACAATTCGCACGTTCGGTGACGGCACACTCGGCCATCAGGAAATCGATCTGCTGAAAGTTGTGAAGAAGGCCTCCGACCCGAAATCTTCCGGCGGGCTCGGGTTACAGCTTCCTCTTGTTGTGCGTTTCCCAGATGTGCTGAAAAATCGCCTCGAGTCTATTCACTCCTCTTTCAATTTCGCGATTGAATCTCAGGGGTATGACTCCCATTATCAGGGCGTGTACCCGGTGAAATGCAATCAGGACAAGTATGTGGTGGAGGATATCGTGAAATTTGGGTCTGATTTACGGTTCGGGCTTGAAGCCGGGTCGAAACCGGAGCTTCTGTTGGCAATGAGCTGCCTCTGTAACGGAAGCCCTGAGGCACTACTGGTGTGCAATGGATTCAAGGATTTTGAGTACATTTCTCTCGCTCTTGTTGCCAGAAAACTGCATCTGAATACTGTTATTGTGCTCGAGCAAGAAGAAGAGCTCGACATTGTGATTGAAGCAAGTAAGAGGTTGTGCGTCCGGCCCGTAATTGGTGTTCGGGCTAAGCTGAGGACGAAGCATTTGGGCCACTTTGGCTCTACCTCCGGCGAGAAAGGAAAATTCGGTTTAACAACCACGCAGCTTCTCCGAGTTGTTGCGAAATTGAAGCAATATGGAATGCTTGATTGCCTACAGTTGCTGCATTTTCACATTGGGTCTCAAATCCCTACAACTTCTTTGCTCGCCGATGGTGTGGGCGAAGCTGCTCAGATCTACTGTGAGTTAGTACGCCTTGGTGCTGGTTTGAAAATTATTGACGTAGGCGGAGGCCTGGGTATCGATTACGATGGATCGAAATCTCATGATTCCGATCTTTCAATTGCGTACAGCCTTCAAGAGTATGCTTCAGCCGTTGTTCAAGCCATTCGGCTTGTTTGTGATAGAAAATCCGTTAAGCATCCAGTGATTTGCAGCGAAAGTGGACGCGCAATCGTTTCTCACCACTCGATTCTAGTTTTCGAAACTGTTTCGTCGACTAGTTGCCATGATTCTCCGCAGAATTCTTCCCTCGTTATGGACCTGTTGAGTGGTGAAGCTCTTGCTGATTACCACAGCTTATCTGCAGCTGCAATGAGCAACGATTACGAAATGTGTTTGCTTTATGCAGAGCAGTTGAAACAGAGATGCATTGATCAGTTCAAAGAAGGGTCTTTGGAGATGGAACAGCTTGCTGCTGTTGATGCTATGTGTGAATTGTTACTTAATGCAATTGGTGTTTCTGATCCTACCCGCACTTACCATGTCAATCTCTCGGTTTTCACTTCAGTCCCTGATTTCTGGGGCATTGGCCAACTGTTTCCAATCGTTCCGATCCATAGGCTCGACGAAAAGCCTACGATGAGGGGAATTCTATCCGACTTGACTTGCGACAGCGATGGGAAGATTGACAAGTTCATTGGTGGCGAATCGAGCTTGCCTTTGCACGAATTACAAGGTGGCATCAATGGTGGTGGGGCGTATTATCTCGGGATGTTTCTAGGTGGGGCTTATGAGGAGGCACTGGGAGGATTCCACAACCTGTTTGGTGGCCCGAGCGTGGTTCGTGTATTGCAGAGCGACGGCCCTCATGACTTTGCTGTAACGAGCGCCTACCCTGGGCCGTCTTGTGGGGATGTCCTTCGGGTGATGCAGCATGAGCCGGAGCTCATGTTTCAGACTCTCAAGCACCGTGTTGAGGAATTCTCGGGTGGCTCGGCTCTAGTTGATGGCATTGCTTGTTCGTTCAATAACATGCCTTACTTATCTGCAGCAAGGTCGTTTGCGTGTTGCAGCTTGACGGCTGGGAACAATGGCTACTACTACGGGGATGATGAGAGTTATGCGGCGGTTGCTGATTCGGTTTCGGCTGAGGAAGAGCAGTGGTCTTATTGCGTTGCTTGAATTGGTTTTTAATAAAGAAGAAGCATTTTTAGCATCTTGGATGGTTCTATTTTGTTGGGATGATTTGAATTACTTGTTAGCAACTATTTTTTTATATTAATAATTACAGGGTTCAGTGTAAATAAGTTGCGTCTTTCAGTATAACAAGTTGCATGGTTCAAAAAAATGCACTATTAGTGCACGGTACACTTGGATGCATGCAAAAGTTATCTATGTTTCTTATGTTTGTTATTAATGTGCTTCCATTACCAAAGAAATATAAAATAAAAGGTTTTCAACATTTTATTAATAAAGGATTTGGCTCGATTTCTAGTTAATGTCTTAATGGTGATGGCTTTGTTTGCAATGAGCCCGGATTATGATAAACATGTTATATTATCTTTGCATAAGTTTCATTTTTTCAAATTAAATTATTGATGTAGGTATATTCCGTGGAATACTATTTTCAAGAGAAGTTTAATAAAACTCAAATTACCGAAGCCTGGATTTGCGATTTACAAGATTGATTTATATTAAAGTATTGTGAGTCATAATTTCTGTGAGTAGGTTGAATTTTTTATTCGAGACTTATTTTATAAACACACCATGGCTATAACATGAATGTTTTCTTATTCATCTTAAATCTTGAGTCATAATTTGTGTGAGTATGTTGAATTTTTTATTCGAAATTTATTTTATAAACACACCATGGCTACAACATAAATGTTTTCTTATTCATCTAACTTGAATATATTAGGAGTTAAATGAGTTAGGTAGAGCCACCCAAGATTTATTTAGGATTCTTTTTAAGTCATAGGTCTTTTAAGTCGGATACGAGATACTCCCATACATATGATGCACCAAATCATTCAATTTTTAATATATTTATAAGAAAGAGCAGTTGATATTTAGATTATAGAATTTTAATTACCAATTCCTTGACCCTCATATCCCACTTACAATAATAATCAACTGTTTCCTCCAAAAGAAATTAAAGCCCCAATATTTTTTCACAAATAGCTTGATAAAAAGTGTCAATTTATTAGAATCTAGAGGTATCATTGAGTTGTCGTACTTGGACTAATCCATTATAATTAAAATTCAATAAGAGAAAATATACATTTTGAACGACTTGAACAATGTTATTTTATAAAAGTTGGACTGTATACAATTCTTATATCATTTTATCTCTTAAGAATCAGCCATCTTTACGTATATGAAACAATTGAGTAAATCTCCGGTAAAACTTATTCATAGTATGAAATTTATATCATTACATTAATAAATTAATACCACAACACGTGAATACGTATGTGCTTATGAGTGCATTCAATTTGGATAAAACCTCTTGGACCCTTGTATCTTTGAAGTTATACAGAGCCAATCTCCGCAGTTCACATATACATTTTGAAGAATAGAATTACCAACCATTATTATAAGTTTATAACCTCTCTCTCTCTCAGACAGACACAAGGATAAGGTAACAGCAGAACAAACCTCATGGAAGTTTCTGTATCAAGAACTTGAAACAATAAGAAATCTTGCTGCAATTCAATCAAAAAATAATTATCGTGGTTCTAGGATTCTAGGACATGATTGATCTCAAAGCTTCTTTGATGTACGGGTATTTGAAAGAGAAACCGAGCTCTTTGGCTCTCTTTGGGAGCACCTTCTGTCCTTCAAGAACCTACCATAAGTTGAGTCTTTAGTAGTCTACTGCATTTCCAGACTCATTTAAGAAACAACAGTAAATATGGCACCAGTTTGGCATATAAAAAAGAATATGATGCATTTCTATAAAAGATCATTTTTCTCGTCTAGTTCTTACCACGCAAGCGCCTTCTCCAAGAACAGCTTTGAGGGCAAGATCCGGTACAGGGAGCCACGAGGGTCGTCCCAAAACGGATCCCAAATGATCACACATCTCTGACAGCTTAACAGGATTCGGGGCTGTGCAGTTTATGACTCCTGTAATTCAGATTATTTCAGCAGTCTCATTGTTAATTAACTGTGAAGTTTATCTGAAATAAAGTCTATATGAACCTTTATATGACGGGTTGGATATGGCTTCATAGATCATGTTCACTAAATCGTCCACATGAATCCACGAAAACCTGCAAAGTAAATTTCATGTAAACGGAAGTGCAAACATTAACAAGGAAGCAATCCACGACCGAATTTAATGTGGTTACCATTGCTTTCCAGATCCCAAAGGTCCACCAGCAAACATCATGAACAGGGGTATCATTTTAGCTTCAAAATGTACAACCAAATTTAATGCAGTTACCACATGTTTAATTGTTTTTGTTCAGTTAAATCCTGAATTTGAGAGAAACAATATTTAACAAGGACTAAAGAATTACCCAAAGCACCGCCCTCTCTTCCAAGGACAACGCCAATACGAATCAACGCAACTCTAACATCTTTACCCACTCTTAGAGCTGCTGCTTCCCATTCTCTGCAGACCTTTCAAACCATAAAATTTCAGGTAAAAACGGACTATTCATTTTTGAAAAAAAAAAAAATCAACACTTGAATAGGACGAGTTGTTATTAATTACCTCTGATAGATAATCATTTCCTGATGGACTTTGCTCGTCAAAAACTCGTGTTTCGCTAGTGCCTGAGTGAGGAACAGACGTATTACTATTACCATGATAGGTGCTTAGTCAATCAAGAAACTAACTGGATGATGGAAAAACAATTTGAGATGAATAATACCATAGTAGCCAACTGCTGTTGCACTAACTAAAACCCTGGGACGAACCTCCCCTGCGCACTGTTGATTAAATCTACAACCTACAGAACAAGTTATAACGTTCTCAACAACAGTTTGTCAACAAATTCGTAACTTGACAAGATATTTGAACGAGGACATGTGTTGAAGAATACCTTAGTAGTTGTTTTAATCCTGCTATCCTTTATCTCTTTCTTGATCTGGAAAATTTGTTTCCAGATTAACAAAAAATTTCGTGTTATAGATGGTTTCCTTGGAATTTTCAAATAAACAGAATATCCATCATATTAATATCCACAAAAGCTTTGCAGAGTTAACGTACCTCAGGGGACCATCTTGTGCTTATCGACATTCCAGCCAGATTTACAACGGCAGTTGATCCTTGGATGCAGTTTCTCCACTCCGCTTCTTCTGCTATTACGATTCCCGGATAGTCCCTCACTGCATATATGAATGAAGAAGGTGATAATGAAAAACTGAGAGGAACAGGAAAGAATACATGCTTTTCTATTGCTTGGATGAACAGATACTGACAAAGGTAATGCAAAGTGTGTCATTTTTAATCACTTTATAAGGAGAGGAAAATTTAAGCACTCTCTCGTCTTCTCTTGCCACTACACATTTTACCCAATTAAAACGGAAGGTTACTTTATATGAAAGATAAGACAATGCAAATTAAGATGGTTTCTTGCAGTAAGTAAACAATATGCATTCAAATTATTTTTAGTTTCTTAATTTTCAGTAATTTTTTCCAAGATATACAAGGAAAAGAAAGGAACATTATGCAACTATAGCTACATTACCTTCTTACCCGGAAAAATTGACTGTGCTTTTGACTTGGACCGTGTCAAAACCCGAACACGATGATTATCTACAATCCAAAAGCAAGGCTAAGAACAGTCAGTCCATATGCTACCAGGCATTGACAATGCACAGATATTCTCATCACATGCGATGAGATGATTACGAAAACTAATTAATCAAAAGTGAGTATACCTGCATGCAATCTTTGCACCAACCTTTTACCTATAAACCCTGTGGCTCCAGTTATTGAAACGATCATCTCATCCCCCTATTTGAATGAAAGACCAGAGCAACAATAACGACACTACAGCAAAAATGTTTAACAATGACCTTTAATATATGAAAAAACACCATACAAATGCCCATCTTAGACAAATTCTGTAGAAGTATGCCCAATCCATATTTGACATGCCAATTAGTCGGTTTTAATCAACAGAAACCAAGATGTGTTGCAGGAGTAAATTCATTAAACTGATAAACCCGGAATTTGATGTCCCTCTTGCAGGCATTAGGTTTTACTTTCTCAGCATTCTAATGCTAAAATTAGAAAATTTTCAGGTTTAGGGCTCTCCTATAAACCCATTTATTCGATTTTCTTGAAAGGATAGCAATAAAGAAACACTAAAGAAAACGAGTCATAATCAAGAACAAGAATTACCTTGGGAGATGCCCCAGAATCGTTGCTGCTACTAACAAAGAAAGTTGCCATCCTCCTAAACCTCCACACCTGCAAAATCAAACATAACGAGAATGCAACTAGTATAATTGAATTTGAAATGCACAAAGAAAGACATACTGATGAATTTTGAGGGAAGTGCTGAAAAGGGGATATGGAGTTTGCCCAAGAAATCGACGTGGCTCCACAAAGCTCCATTTTTCATGAGATTTTCTGCTTTTTATTTACGTTTTAATTTTTCACGCAATTTTTCTTGAGTTTCAGAGTTCGAGCAGGCATTTGTGTTGTTATTATGGTCCATAGAGAAGGTGTTTGATGTAGAGCCACACCAACAACCGCCACTTATCCATCACCCACATTATTTTCTTTTTCCTTTCCTTTTTCTTCTTCAAGAATTTGCACCATTTACTTTGATTAACTTTTATATTTTTATAGTATTTCGTATTATTCACGTATGAGATCTTCTCAAAAATACTACCTTCTTCGTCTCAAGAGATCTTCTAAAAAATACTGAGATCTTCTAAAAAAATACTATATATACTTTTTAAATTAAAATTAATATTTGAAAAATTCTTTTAAAAAATCTATAATAAATTTATTCACCTTTATAAATTAAAAATTATTTTATAATTTTAAATCTTAATAAAAAAGCTAGATTTTAAAAACACGAAAAAAAAATAAGTAGCGATCTTTTATAATGGAAAAACAATTATAGATTAAAATATAAAAAATTCATAACTGCATGTAAAATATTCACCTTTATAAATTAAACAAGTCAACAATATCATCAAAGGGGATACTAACATTGCTCTAGTGAAATAATCTTCTTTTTAATTGAAAAAATATTTTAAATTGGATTATAATAATAAAAAATAGTACTAACAATTATAAATTGCAAATATAACTCAAAATCTGAAGTAAATATTCAATGAAACCATTGCAAAAGACAGCAGTCCGCTTCTGTGCGAAACAATAAAGTCAATTTCAGAGAGAAAACTTATAAACAGAAAACTAACGAAAACACATCAAGATGAACCAAAGGCCAGGAATTAAACGAAGCATTACAAACACTTGTTGAGGTCTAATTGCATTATTATAAGAAAGATTACAAAGATAAAAAAACGAATAAGGCAGTACAAATATCCATCTGAACATCAGATAAATCAGCAGGTTCTTTGAACGGCTCATTTTTAGTCCGTAGCTCAATACATCAAACAAAAAGCATTCCAATGAGACTGTTCGTAAGGTCACTAAGGTGGCCTATAAAACTAACTTGAACAACACGAACCAGATTGAGATCCATCTGTGCAGCACACGTTGGCAATCTGCATCTTTCAAAATTTGAGCATATTTTTGTGATTGGTGAAAATAATGGGAACACCGTTTCACAGTGGCATAAAGAGGAAAATAATGCTCCTGGTAACAAAAAAATACTGACCTTTTATTTATTTCAAAGGAAAATAATTGTACTCTAGTCATTGTCTTCACGCCCATAGTTATATATAATTTCAATCTGCAGCAACCAAAAATAATGTGTCAAAGTTGCCAGATAATTTTGGAGTGCTTAAAGTCAAGTATCATCGCTTAAGATGCAATAGAGCAGTGGTATTATAGAATATATCGTCTGTTCTTGATGATGAAGAGAGAAACAAGAACTCCATAGTTCGCACCCAACCAACCCCTGTTTTCTCCCTTTTACTACTCACACAATCCTTAGCTGCAAACCTTATTACCAGAAAGAAAATTATAGCAAATCATAAATCTCTAACCATGATGAACAGTCAAACTATCCCACCCTATACTGTGTAGGAAAATTATAAACACGACAGAAAATTCAAAGCTGATAAGGATAAGGGTTCAATCAAGCCAATGGCAGATTGTAAATATAACCAGTTATTAAAAATGCACATCAAGCAATGAGTTTACGATCATTTACCCCAGGAGGAGGTGTTGGATTTCGGCAAAACTTGGAGCCACCAGGAGCCCATGGAACTGTCGCACAGAAGAATGAGTGTAAGTCCATAAACAGTATGCCTAACAACCTCTGGTACATTATATCTATGACAACTTTCTTCAAATGATGTGCAAGTTTGAAATGGGAAAAACATTGGAATAACAATGGTCCATGAATAAGAATAATGCTAGAACAAATTCAGATTGCATTAGATTTTGTAAGAAGCAGGAGTAATAACTTATCCAGAAACCCCCATCCACGTTATATTTTCTCTTTTGGAGGTGAGAGCATCAACTACAAAGTCTCCATCAACTGATGTCAATTCTCTTAGCATAAAGAAATGTGCTTATCAGCATGAGATTTATATTTTTCTTTTGAAGTATGATCTTGAATTCATCAAAAGAAAAATAGTAGACATATGCACCAAAAACACATCTGTTAAGTATAATTAAGCATACATTATTTACCTAAGTATGGTCTCAGTATTTCACAGATTATTTGGGTACATGATACAAGAATCAATGTGATTTTTCAACACTTACCAATGTATGGATCAGGGTGCCGCCATTTATTGTAGCTTGCTTCACCAGCGTCTATCATTCTATCAATAAGTTCAATATCTTCCTGGAAGGGCATTTGTATTAATAAACAGCAATATAGAACTCTGCATAGCCTACTAGACAGTTATTATTCAGGTATAAACTCTGTAGTTATCATCCATTCATTCATTCCTTAACATATCGATATTACAAACTAATGCCTAAATTACATCACTTATAAGCTAATCAGTAAATCCACTCTGCATAGCCTAAAATTAACTTCTCAAGATACACTTGCTGCAAATCGGCCAACGTAAAAAAATACGCTTTTAATTTAAATATTTAATTCAGTTCTTATCAAGCGATTTTTTATTTTCTGGTCAACCAATTGCCTCAGCTTTTTTTCCTAAACAGCTATTCTCATCAAATTTTCGAATCAACCAATCTGAACATCAAACTTCAAATAAATTATGAATTCAGAAATATAAAATAAACTAAAAGAATCAGAGAAGATAACATACCACATTTCTGTTGGCCTCAAACTTCCCTCTGAGAGCATCGGCCTATTGAAAAACAATAACAACAAACCATTAAGCAATCAATATACACAATGATCTAATACGTGTATCTACAAACATACATTTTCAAACATAGTATCAGATCACTGCACATAAACCCTAGGAGAGAGTAAAAGATTACATCGGGGTAAAAGAGGTGGCGATGGACGGCCCAATTGAGAGTGTCCTTCAGTGCTCGCCTATAGAGGATCCTAACCCTCTCCCTCTGTGCAGCTCGACGAGCTACATACGACGCCGTATTCAAACTCATTTTTCGCCTCTGGTTTTCCGATCTCCTTCTACTGTTTACCCAAATTTCTTATTTCTGCCATGAGAGAATTGGTTGTCTTGACACGACGTCGTTTTGGTTTCTTCTTGAAAAATTAGTTGATCAAATTGGGCCTCAGAACATTTTTAACAGATCGAGGCCTGTTAACGAATTGGACCCTTAAAGCACGGATGTAAACGGGCCTGGATAGAATTTCACTGAGTAATTTGTACGTAATATACCATTTATTTGTATATTGAAAAATAAAAGTAATATAGACATTATCTCATAACCATGCAAGCATTTAATAATTTGGTTAGGTGATACCTTATTTTCAAAATAAATAAATCATAAATCAAGCAAAATCTTGTAGCAAAATATTTCATTATTCTCTTCGAATCTGAGTTAAATTTAAAAGTTGTCATCGTAATGTATTCCTTATTTAATTCCTTAGTTTTTTAATTTTGAAAAAATGAAGTATTTCGGATTTTTGAAAATTTTTAAAAATTTAAAAAATCTTTTATGTATTAGGAGATTTTAACATTACTGAATTTTTTAAAATTCTCTTCCAAAAATATGAATAAACAAAATCTCTTCTAATGATATTTCAAATTCTTTCGGATGACGAAGGCGAAAGATTAGAAGAAAAAAAAAAATAAAGTAATACTTTTCATTTAAACAAGTAATATTTTTCTATTTAAACAATTTATACTTTTCATCTAAACAAGTTATACTTTTCTATTTAAATAATTTGTACTTTTCACCTAAATAAGTTATACTTTTCTTTTAAACAAGTAATACTTTTCTATTTAAAGAAGTAATACTTTTCTATCTAAACAAATAATATTTTTCTATTTAAACATGTAATACTTTTCATTTAAACAAGTAATACTTTTCTATTTAAATAAGTTATATTTTCATCTAAACAAGTTATATTTTTTTTTTAAACAAGTAATATTATTTTTCTTTTAAACATGTAATATTTTTCTATTTAAACAAATAATTTAAACAAGTAATATTTTTTCTATTTAAACAAGCAAATACTTTTGAGTTAAACAAGTAGTATTTTTCTATTTAAACAAGTTATACTTTTCATTTAAACAAGTTATACTTTTCTTTTAAACAAGTAATACTTTTCTATTTAAATAAGTTATACTTTTCTATTTAAACAAGTAATATTTTTCTATTTAAACAAGTAATACTTTTCATTTAAACAAGTAATACTTTTCATTTAAACAATAATAATTTTTTTATTTAAACGAAGTTACTTTTCATTAAACAAGTTATACTTTTGTTTTAAACAAATAATATTTTTCTTTTAAACAAGTAATACTTTTCTATTTAAACAAGTAATATTTTTTCTATTTAAACAAGTAATATTTTTCATTTAAACAAAATTATACTTTTGAATTTCTTTTTCAAACCCAACTATAAGCGGAATTTTTTTTTGGAGAACAGTATTGCTAATGCTTTTGTGGGAAATTTAAACAATAGATGGAAATGAAATGATGAGAATGAAGATGATGAATAATAATGATGAATAATAATTTTTTTTTTTTAACTAATATATTTTTGGTATTTTTCTAAACAATTTGGATAACTTTTTTTATAAACAACTGTGTTCCATATACATTTCAGATTAATAGGCCCAAATACGTAGTCTATGGAAATCCTCAGTAAATTAATAAAAAAAAATTATATTCCACAAACATTTATGAAAATTGGCTGGGTCAAGATAGCGTTGATTTTCTAAATCCACATATTTTTTAAAGTCCAAAAAAATCAAATAGAATCTCAATTGAATACACCCCTCTAAATATAAGTATTTTATAATTTACTTGTCAAATTGAAATAATTATACAAATGATATTGAAATGAGTAAAACATCAAAATCATTAATATATAAACAAAATCATTTCCATAAATTATGCTACTAGAAATATCATACTCTATATGAATACTTATCTTTTTAGTTTCGCAATAATTTTATCATTTGTTTTTGAGAGTTGAGTTTTGAAAAAATGGAGTGGACATAATCGACTACACTGAAACAGAGTGCCCTTTTGCGGCCGGTGATGGTATACGCTTTTGATAACATCGGCCCAGGGCCAAACCGGGGGCAATCATAGAGCGTATATGTTTGCACTGTCATGTTAAGAAGATTCCTATGTGGCGAACCAGGCCGCAGGGGGCAAAAACGCTTGTTGTGTACGGTACCATTCGGGTCGACTTTTTCCTGAATATAAACCAGCCTGCAGACCAATATTTTCGCCTGAGATGCCCTCGAATAGTCACCCAAAAGTTTTGGAAATGCGGCGGGCTAAGAAGATGCACAACGTAAATGAATCAACAATATAATCATTTATAGAATCATTTTGTGCGGCGTGCATTAGTATATTAATACACATAACATAAAATAATTAAATAAAAAATTGCCACTTTTTTTTGTGTGAAATAAATAAGAAGCCTCCATAAAATTTGTAACATTGGAATGGCTGGGTCGGTTGAAATCGCCCTATAATCAAATGGACCAAACTTCAAGGGTTTTTAAGATTCTTTTTTTGGAATTTTTTCATTTCCTTTTTGTTTAAGTGTTTTAAAGAAGCTTAAATTTAATTACTATATGGTTAAATCATAGATGTATATAACATTTAAATTTTAAAATTATTATATGTGTTAATTAATTGGATGCAATTAGCTGAACTAGACTACCAGTGATGATATAAGATTTACCTGATTCAACCTCGACCAGTAACAAAAAATACAAATGATTATCAATTTAACAAAAATATTTATTTTTTCACTATCAACTGTCTGTCATAATAAGAAGTTTCTCTCAATACCAAACAGTTTCAGACAACACATTTTTTCAACACACTGAAGAAAACTCACACCAACTCAAACAAAAAGTTGTTCACAAAACATCAATAATCAAACTCCTACATCCTTAAACCTATCACTACAACCTCATAAAAGGGTTGACATACTATTTTTCCATCTAAATGATCGTCGTGTCATGAGGCGTTGAGGCAGCGTGAAGCTAAGTCCAAGCATCTCCTTGATGGCTTGTCCGTGCTCGGAGAAACCAATCAGCTTAGCAACAACAGCCACGCTCTTCCTAACCTCATCCATATTCTCAGTGTCTCGCCATAAAAGATGGACCAGCTGCAATCGTCTTTGTTTTGAGTTAACGTTGATACCCCACTCTTTGTACATTCTGATTCTTTCATCTTCTGTGAATCTTTTGTACATGAGCCTACTCAGCATCTCCCTCTCACGACGGAGAGCTTTCTTGCTGTTAATTAGTCCAAGAAAACATTTGTAATCTATAAACTTTATATTGAAAAGGAAATAAAATGAGAGTTTTTGGTACTGAATGCATACCTTGATGCAAGTGTGAGAGAACGGCCATCCTGTACTGCTGAATTTCCTCGCAAAAAAGTTTCCTTGAGAAAGGATAATCTCCTATGCTCTACTTCCATGTATATGGAATCTGTGAAGTCATCTTTAATAAGGAGACTGACGTATGTCCGGTGAACCAACGAGACATTGCAAGCTTGCCATAGTTCAATTATCAATTTCTGCAACTTCTCAAACTTCAAGGGCCAATCATTCATTGGAACCAAAGTAACATCTCTGGCATTCGTTCCATCTGCCATTTCTTTCTGTTGTGCCTAAGACAGAAAAATGAGTTTCAAAACCATCACACCAAAGAGAGTGAGGGATAGAGAGGTATGATATAAGGATCTGTCTCACCTGATCAGAAGTTTGATTATCAAATTGGAGCTCTGCCATTTCCCTGAGCCATGCAACAAAAGAGCCAAGAGTAGGAATATCCTCATCCCCACCAATGGAGTTATGATTCTTAGTTTCATCTACAAAAGTACTATAGTCACAAGATACAGAATCATTTCTCGATAGTCTAGCAATATTATCTGCACCGTATATAACTGGAGGAAGTTTCCACTGCTTCCTCTGGAAGACAACTTCAGGTCTACCGGTGAAGTTTCTATCCAACACAGTTGGAGGGGTGGTCTCGTTTTGTTCATCCATCTCAACGTAAGGTGAGATGGTTATTAAATTAGCTCTACAGCTCTGGCTTCTCGTCAATCTTGAGCTCCCAGAAGGTGTCATGCTAGCAGATGGGGCGCCAGGTGGTGATGCATCAGAGTAAGGTCTGACAAGAGAATTGATTGTTGTCTGAACACCTTCAATATTCTGCTCCGATGCACTGTAAGAGTGTCTCTCATTATCAGCGACACTAACTTGTCTAGGTGATGACTGCTCTTCGACAATACTGCCATTCTCATGTTCTGACAAAATCGGCATACTTTCTTCACTCTCACTAGTTGAATGCTGAGATGAAGTATATGTTGTGTCTTTGGCAGGTCCATCAACCTCAATACATCGAACGTCCTTACAAATTTCATTAGAAATTACTTCTGTCCCTAACAGAGGGTCCTCTGTTTCTTGGCTAGCATCATCAGAAGAATAACTACTATCCATGCTGTTTCCTGATCGACGGTCGGATGTTCCTTTGAACTCTTCATTAACAGATTGAATCCCTTTTAGCTTTTGAGTACCTTTATCACTTTTGACAGCTTCCAGTAGATCCTCGATCCGAGAATGAGCAAGATCCCGTTGCTTTTTCAGCTCCCTATTTTCTTTCTCTAACTGCAGATAGTGAACCAAGAAAACACATCAAGCTTGAAGCTATTTGCTAACACAAATAAGTTAGGTGCCCCGCTTAAAATCATTAGCAGTACAAAGCATTGCAATATATTCATTCAAGCCAAGCAAATTTTCTTAGTTTTAGAATATGATAATTTTAGATTACTCACCTATTCTGAATAAATGAGTAACCACTAACCAAGTTGGTGGATACAAATTATTAAATCAAAGCATGCGAATAGTCAAATTATATGAATAGTTAAACTTATTATCCAATTTGTTGAAGAAATCCAGTAATCCATGGTAGTCCCTAACCTTTTCAATTTGCATATCTTTCTTTCTCAACAATGGTCCATGGTCACACATTGATCCAGGAACTTTTAACTCGCTCTCCAACCTAGCAACCTCTTTCTGAAGATGTTTCACTAGTGCTTTATCAGACATCACTACATTGACCTTTGCATTTGTAGAAACTTCCTTTGCACAGCTAGCAAATAGAAGGGTATTTCTTGATTGCTCAACATGGCTTCTAGCAGGGCTCAAGGTGCAAATAATAGCTGTTCTTGCATTGCCTCCTAAGGCAGGCTGCAGTATACGTGTCAGCTTCGAGTCTCTGTAATTAATGTGCCCTTGTCTTCCTTTGCTGCATTAAGGTAAATGGCTCAAAATTTGAAATAAATGGAACTTCAAATTAACAGATAGTGTGAAAAAGTATGCTAACTTCAGTATATTACAAATTTGTGCACTTGAATATCCACAAGACATATATGCGTGTGTATGTGTGGGTGTGAGAGAGAGAGAGAGTATCAACCTAAGTTTGCGAATAACTGTTCCAAGAGTTAGTAAACTACGATTTATATGGCAGCCTTCTTTAAGTCTTTGCCCTACTGATAATGCTTGAGATGCCCGCTCACTTCCTGCCAGATCAACAAAATTCTGCAGGAAATATGGAATATTGTTCTTATCAACACTATTGAATTAAGTAGCATATACTATTCGTCCAAAAACTCAATTTTTGCCCTACCACACTAGCAGCAAGGGTGGTTTTGTTGCCTCTCCCTATAAACTCACGAGCAGAACTTTCAATTGTCTGTAACAAAAAAGAAAAAAAAAACTTCAAAAAAAATTCCAGGAAACTGTATATATGCAAACTAGATATATTAACACAAATAATGAACAAGAAGCAAGAAGGAAGCTAACCAATCTAAGAATTTGATGGGATCTAGAGCTTGTTTCATTCAATAAGGTCTCCCCAATTTGTCTTTGTGCTATATAGAAGTTTGAAGGATACATAAAATGCAAGGAAATCATCAAATAATCTAGAAATAATCAGAACCAAAATTACAGACCTGATATTAAAAGAGAAAGTTGCCTAACCTTCACAAATAGATAACAACTCCTTCAGGTGATTCTTATCCCTCAACGTTTCTTCAGTGAGTTTCTCTATAATTGTCCCTTTCTAAAGAATTAGGAAAAATAAATAAAGCTTCATAGATGAACGTAGAATTGGAAATTAGTGACTCAATACTCACTTCTGGATCATCAAGTATTCTCAGTGGGGTACTGTCTGTGCTAAGGAGGTCTCTAACAACTTCATTATAAATCTCCATAGCAGAAAACTTCAAAGCAAATGCTCTGTCTTCGTGCTGAGCGAGAGAGAAAGGGAGTCATTTCCAAGAAACACTCGGTCAGTATTTCTAATATAAATTGAAAAAAGATAATCTTCCCCAGTGTTTGCTATCATCCAGCATCCACTCCCAAGTAATAATTTACATACCTTTTGAATATAATCATAAATATCAGCCACTGCATAATCTGTAATGCCATTCATAGTGTACGTCTTTCCGCTACTTGTTTGGCCATATGCAAAAAAAATCGCTGATACAAAAATTGATATAAAATAATTTAGAAAAAGCAGCAGCACATAAACAGATCTCAAGAAAATTCTACAATCTCAACTTACAGTTGATGCCATCAACAACAGAAAGAGCAATATCCTTTATCCCTTCATCATAAACCTCTCTTGTTTGGCAGTCGCCCCTGAATACCCTGTCTATGCACACAAATTTGTGCAGATACAATTAAACAGGCTTGAGATGAATATATCAGATCATTCTGTATAAGATATTTACAGAATTTATATTTGAAGAACACAACAGAATTTTTCATTCTAAACTCACAACTTACCAAATGAACAAGCTGCCGGAAGTCCAGACCGCTCCTGGAGGCTGTTCCTATACAAAATGGTTGTCGAGTTGATGCATTCCCAATCAGCAACTTCATTCCGTGCAATCTCCTTCTCACTCAATGGCCTTAACCTCACCAACACCAAAATCTTCTCCTCCGTTGCATTCCCCACGCCTTGCATCTTCTCCCAATCCAATCCATCAAGTCTTCTGCTCCAATAGCTCCCATTTGTTATCCCCAACCCCTCTTGTTTCCTCAAATCCACTCTTTACTACATCCAAACGGAATGCCAATAAAAAGAACTCCACCAAAACCCGAACACCTAAACTAATCAATACAAAACTACTAATGACCCATTCTTGCTGGCCAAACGTGGCAAGATGGTTTATCCACCAGAAATAAAATACCAAACAAGTCCACCATGGTTTATCTGCAATAAAACAGTTCTATTACATAATGGTTAAACCAGCTAATATTAAATTGATTATGCTAACAACTAATTATTCAGAGGTTGGTGGTGATTAACCACCTTGCTTAATGTTTGGCTTCAAAAACCTTTTTCTTCCAGCAGAAACCTAAAATTCTATTTTTATGAGAACTCAGATTTGATAAGCTTTGCTTAAAGGGGACCCCTAACTATGCTTCAAGTCCAGTAATGATGCTATTTCATTGATTTTTCTCTTCTCTAACAGATGACCGGTGAAAACATGAATAGTGGACCCCCTATACCCTTATTAATATAACATTATTAATAACTTAATACAATACATTATTAATAACTTAATATTATTATATACATTCAGTATTCAATTAGGAATATAGAATTCACCTTCTACTGCTGTTGCCTGTTTGCCATCAAATCAAGACTTCGAGTTAGGGCTTCTAATTCAACGTGAAGAAGCTTCTCCCCTGCAACGTCATAAATCGAAAATACGATCTGTATTTTTAGGTAAATTTATCCTTGAAACTACATAAAAAAGGCTCGGAAAATTACAGGATTTGACCATGGCATTACGAATTGCTCCGATGTAATCATAAAGAAAGATAATCTACTCAAAATTAATGCGCCAAACTTACTATCAGAATCCCCTGCAACTGCAAGCATATTTCCGAATAACATTCAAACGTCCATCTGTACAGTTGCATCAATGGATCCATCTGAATTTTTTTAGCGCTTAAAAACTCAATTGCATAACTTTCATCTTTTTTACTTTATGAAAAAGCGATTGATGCGTGAACTTGAATTCTCACTCCCGTTTCTTTCGAATAAAGTTATACAGTAGCGGTAAATACTATTTGGAGCAGAAATAGGAAGACGAAGAGGTAACTAATTTAAAACTAAATCGAATAGTAAAAATCGGAGCTCTTACCAAATCCACACCCGCCACCCAAAAAGACCAAGTCAGAGAAAAAGTTGTGAAATAGTAGTAAACAAGTTTTTTATATTTACAAATATATGCATATATATATATATATATATATACGTATAATATATATATGCATACACACAGTCACACACACTGCGCGGTGAAAATCAACTTGACCGCTATAATGCTTCGCCTCTGAGGAGAAGAAGAGCGAAAAGACGATTCTGCCCTTGCTTTAATTTGAAAAGCAGGGATGGAAGCACGTGCAGCCCACATGAGCATGTTGAAAAAGCGGAGGAAATTAACGGCGTTGAATACGGACCGTTTTACGGTTTGGGCGGGCCTGCGGTTCGAGGCCCACTAAGAGTTGGGCCCACTTTCTCCAATTTCTTCGACGACTTGTAAGTTGTAAAGCAATTTTATTTTAATTTTGTTGACAAAAACGTCAGATTTATAAGATACGTGTGTTATTAAAGTTCATGGAATATTCCCCTCCAATAAAAATAAAGTTCATGAAATATTATAGAAAAGGAATACAGATCACTCCATTTATTTTTTGTAGCACATTTAGAAAAAAGATAAATACATTATATAAATTTTACTTTTTTGGGTTTTCGATCATTATGAATCTATGATATTATTAATCATGTATTTATTTCTTTCTGAATTTACACAAGAGTAAATGTGGAGGATGCATTTCCATAATAAAGATACAACTTATTACTCAAATGAAATAGTAATATTATATGACTATTATGCCAAACAATTTCTAAAATAAGAATGGTTTGTTTTCCAAGATTGTAATAACTTAGTCCCAATTCATATTATAAAATTATTGTACGCAAATTACACATGGTATAGATACTACTTATTCTAATTGATCCTTATTTTACAGGAATGTCTGTTTAGTGATCAAGTGTTGATTCTTCACGATTTACGATAAAACTTTTATGAACCAAATTTATATATAAACTCTACCACTATGTAAAAATTATTATAGTCATGCATAAAAAAATATACTATTTAAAAATAAAAAATATTTTTTAAACAGTAAGAATTTTTATGCATAATAGTAATAATTTTTATACATAATATTAATAGTTTTTACATATAATACTAATATTTAAAAAATTGAGTTCACCGTGAACTCCAGTTGATCAAGTTGCAACGTTTTCGTCATTTACACATTCATATACGTGTATACGTTAGAGAATAAAATGGAGAATCCAATAAACTTTAGTGACACCTGATTGTTTTTATTTTGATGTCTTGACTTTTCTGAATAGAGACTAAATAATGAATATTTTGGTAGAGATATATATTCTGTATTTCAGACATATTCTTCTAAAATTATCCAGTGCGAGACAAATTGAAAAACATTCTTTAATAAAAAAAAGGTCAAATTAACACAATAAATATATTGTACTATTAAAATCGTTTATGAGTCGGAAATTAAATCGATGGGGTCCAAGGTCTACGTATGCGTTCGGGTCTTGCGTCAAGACTTGTTGGGATTATCTTAGAAAGTATGTTTTTTCTTTTGTATAATCCGAATTCGGACTTATTTTTGAAATAAAATGTTTATGGAGCTTTAAATATTATCGAATGTTACATATATTTCTTTGCATAAATTCAATAAGTCAGTATGTGTTACATTGTAGTTAATTTAGTGATTGAGATCACAAAAGATTAAATTAACATCCCTTGTAACTAAAAAGACGTCATTCACAACCTAGATGGAAATGAACAACCCATAAATGTTGAAGTGTAAAATTTCAGATTGGCACATTTTGAGAGATTACAAATCATTGATCGATTTAAATAGGACTTCTGAGGAGGACAAATTCTCATAACCGAATAAGGAAGAATTAGACATCGGTGGTTCGTTATTTCTTAATCTTCGTTCTTAAATAGGATCACGTGTGATTGGTAACTATTGCTTTGACTTATCATGGGTAGAAATCAACGAAATTCAATATTTTTTATCTTGGGCAATATTATTAGTCACATGTGATTCTAAGATTTATGAAGAAGAAAAAAGTAAAAGACGCTTGTTTGATTTTTTGGGAGATTCATAAGCTTTTTATCATACCAAATCTTGCAAGTGGAATTAGTTTTCGGTATGGATAATAATGTTGAACCGATTTCTTGACCAAGGACAAAAGATATTAATTAATGGAAAGCTATTTTAGTGGCTTGAATTAATTAATGGGCTAGATAATCTTAAACACTGGAAATAATAACCGGGAGCCATATTGACTGTAATATGGGTTAAGATGGATAGTACAATATTAATTATATAGTGGGATTAATTAATATTTATGGGCTTGAATAATATTGTGGCTCAATATTAGATATTCAAAGTCCATTAGAAGGTCCAATCTTAATTCTCCTAAAGGCCCCCTAAGTAGCCCAACATATAGTCCAATAACTGAAAAAGGTGATTAAAATAAAATAAATATTGTTGCTTAATTTTTCCTATTATTTTCGAAAATTATGGATAAGAGGGGAGAAATATTTTCTTTGAATTTGTTATGGAATGAAGATACGTATTATTGGAATACAAGATTATCTCATTAAATTCAAAAAATCTCTCACTTGGTTATTCATAAGAGGAATTTCAAAAATCTTGAAATATAGAGGGCATGAAAGATTTTCTTAATTTTCTTGAAAATATATTATGGAAGATATGTATTTCTTGAAATACAAGAATATCTCATAAATTCAAGAAGATCCAAATCTTGGAATCTTGGACCTCATATTTTTTGAAAATACCATAATATAAGTAAGTGGAATTTTGTGGAATATTATAATTATGGGAAAAATAATATAGGAGATATATTCAAGATTTCTTGGAGATCAAAAAAAAAATTTCCCACATTGTTTTATCACAAATTTTTCGACCACTTGTGCTCTATAAATAGGGGATGATTCTTTCATTCTCAAGTACAATTTCATGTGCTGAAAAAATTAGTAAATCCACAAAGGTGATGCAACATAATTTATTTTCCTTTTGTTAATTGTTCACAAGTGTCCTTCCACCGGATAGTCGAACAAGGGCTAAGAAAATACTTGGAAAGTTCTTTTTGTTAGTCTAATCAGCCACACCGTTGTCATCCCAAGAGGTACGTTCACGTAAACTCGTAGAATTCCGCATGCGTAGGATTTACGTGATTTAATTATATGCATGATATGTTGTTGAATTATTATTTGAATTAATATAGGATTAATTCATGCTAGTAATAATTATAAGAATTAAATTTGTATTTAAATATTCACCCGAATAGATCCATGCAACTTATTCCCCAACAACGGTATCGAGAGCCAAAAGACTCAAATTTTTTTAAAATTGTAATTCGTTGACATTAAATTTGAAATTGGATAGTAGAATTGCTAGATCTGTTTTGCAGGTATCCAATTGTCATGGAATTTAATGTGTTTATTTATGCATGCATATAAATTGTGATTTTTAAGATTCTTTCAGATTCGTTTTGCCTCGTGAGAAAATCCACGAGTAGATTAGGATTTGTTTGATTTGATCAATGTAATAGACTAGTCTAGATCTAGGTTTATTTATTTTTTGAGGATCGAAAAACGAGAACGAAAGACGAAGAATTAAGGACAAAAATGAGGCGTGGCGGCGTCGTCGACTTAAACATTTAAAGGCAACATACGACGCGGAATGTATTTAAGTGTCGGAGAGGATAACGTTGGACCCTATTTTTAAATATTTTTTTGGTGTGCATTTTGGCGTTGCGTTCGAGGCGGATATCTTTAAAAGACGATCGAGTGGGAGAAATTCAAGGCGGTGTTTCTTCAAGATCAAGCCAAAAAAAATCAAACCATGACAATTGGATAATTTGTGCCCAATATGTTTATTTTTTGTTTTTGCTTGATTTATTTTGTGTTATCTTATGCTTTATTTAATTTGTTAAAATGTGTTTGCATGAGAATTGCCCAATGAAAAATCTCACCTTCAAAATTACTAAGTATGTTTAAATAATTAATTGACAATTTTATTCCGGATAATAAAATTGAATTAATTTTGACCTTCATGATTTATTTATTTGTGAATTCGTTTGGAGAAATTCCCCCCACGGGACGGTCAAAAGATAGCTTTCACATGAATGAATTCCAAATGGATGATTGTGGGTTATTACTAGTGGCGACGATGACCCCCCACGAGGCTCGTTCAATCTGAAATAATAATCCTATATTTAATCATGGTTATTACTTAGGTATAAAATTGATATCATATATTTTTCAAGTCCTATCAATTTTATATTGGTTTTGGGAGCCAACTATTAATCTGGATATTAAAGGTTTGTAATTGTTCTTGTTTGTAACCTGCTTGAATGTGTTTAAATAATGACCCACCCCACGTGGATTATTTAAACTGTTTTGAGATGTTGGCTAATACATGTTCATTTTTATTTTTATTTTGAGATTTTAAAATGATGCATGTGATCGAACCTTGTGATATATTTGTGCTTATGCATATTATTATTTATTTAGGTTCATCATGTCGCAACCTTTTAATTTGTATACACTCAAAGAACACCAATTAATGGCGAAAACTATAATGTTTGCGAAATATGAGCTTTGTCCTACTGCGACAAAAAACATTATTGGATTCTTGATGTAAAGCCACGTAAACTCTTGATAAATCACGATGCGGAAAGACATGAGTATAATATTAGGGAAGAGAAATGAACCCATGAAACGTGTAATCTTGACTTTGTTCGATGATTTGAGACACATTCATGAAGGTGTTGAGTCTTCGCATAAATTATGCAAAGTCTTGAAGAAATGTTTTTCAACAAAAGACCACATGATCAATCGGTTTAAAAATGACGATGTATTTAAAGGCTAAAGATGGTGAGGAACACTGTAAGGAGCATGTTCTCGAGTTAAACACCATTTTTTAAACCGGCTTATCTCGGAACTAAGTATTGTGATGAAGCCCAAATCGAATTTATGTTGCTAACTCTGCCAAGGAGCTTCGATGGATTTTACTGTAGTTTTGTGATGAGTGATCACATGTTTACTATGGATATCCTACAAGAAGCCTTGGAGAAAGTAGAGAAGCATTTAGGAAAGAAAGACGAAGCATTGGTGACCAAAAAGTCTTTTCTCGAGATCTAGGCATGGAAGGCAAGTCTCAAGAAAAGGAAAGTGGTCAGAACCAAAGCAAACTCATCATTAAGAAAAGTGAGAAAAAGACGGTTAGTTGTTTGGGTGTCAAGAAAGGACCAAAAGGAATATGTTTTAATTGCGGTGAGAAAGGACATTGGAGGTCAGCCTGTTCCAATCCCAAAGGAAAGGAAAAAATGGTAATTCTCACGCACTAGTTGTTGAAACTTGTTTAGGGCGTATGCCTATTTTTATGGGTGGTGGATCTGGGATCCAATGATAAGCAGGGGTTCAAGCGGACCGACAACTAAGTGGAAGTGAGATCCTCATCACACTTTGGGCGATCTTCTGAGTGGCGGTGAAAGTAGTGGGAGAAGTGCACCTTTTGAAGACGAGTTTTAATTCTAAGAGATGTTCTTTACGTTCCGAGTTTTAGAAAGAATTTAATTTCAGTTTCTAAACTTTTTCATGATGGATATTCGGTTACTTTTACTAAATTTGTTACCATTTCTCCTTTTGATAAATTTATCTGTCATGGAACGTTGTCGAATAATCTCTATACAATTAATATAAGCACACCACTCCATTAAATACATCCTATAACACATCAACATTTAGAAAAAAAAACGTTCATCGACGTGAACGAGACATAACTTTTTGGCATCTAAGATTGGGTCATATAAATAAAAAGAGGATCCAAAGGTTGGTGAAAAGACGGTTCACTTGAGCTTCTCCAAGTTGAACCAATTCCAACCTGCGAATCATGTTTGGAGGGTAAAATGACCAAGAGGGCATTTGGAGCCAAGGGGAATAGGGCCAAAGAAGTGTTAGAGATCGTTCACACAGATGTATGTGGTCCAATGTCAACCAAAGTAAGAGGAGGTTATGAGTATTTTGTCACTTTTATTGATGATTACTCAAGGTAAGGTTACATTTTCCTTATGAAGCATAAATCTGAGACCTTTGAGAAATTTAAAGAATTTAAGGCTCAAGGAGAATCATAGGGAAAAAACGTATCAAGTCTCTACGATCCGATCGTGGAGGCGAAAGCGATGAGTTTTTGAACTATTTATCTAATGAAGGATTGCATCCCCATTCATTTGCACCCGGAACCCTCAACAAAACGGGGTTGCAAAGCGAAGAAACATAACTCTTTTGGAAATGGTTAGATCTATGATGATTTATGCGGATCTTCCCAAGTCGTTCGGGGTCATGCCTTGAAACATCACTTACATTCCGAACTTGTTGCCATCCAAATCGGTTCCCAAAACTCCCAAAGAATTGTGGGACCGGTATGCCTAGTATGAGACACATGAGAATTTGGGGGTGTCCGACCCACGTGTTGGACAAGGAAGCCCAGAATTGGATCCTCGATCGAGAATTAAGGTTGTTTGTAGGATACCCCAGGGAACAAAAAGGGTGTATGTTCTATGGTCCCAAAAGATCAAAAGGTGGTCATAAACACCCACTTTAGATTTTTGGAAGAAGACTATATGAGCGAAAAGAAAACCGTAAGTGAGATTACCTTAAATGAGCTAAGAGGGCAAACCTCAATCTAGATGATATACCAAACAATACACTTTCAAAACCGGAACCTCGTCGTAGTGGGAGGGTTGTAAGACAGCCCGAGAGATTCATGGGAATAGGAGAGTCCTCGGACTTGATTCCCGGACAAGACAAATCAGACCCATGGACATATGACGAGGCACTCCAAGACAAGGATGCAGATTCTTGACAAACAACAATGAAAGCCGAAATGAGTTCTATGTTTCATAACAGAGTGTGAGAGCTAGTCGAACCACTTAATGGAGTCAAACCCATTGGATGCAAGTGGGTATATAAGAGAAAAAGAGGACCGGACGGGAGGGTGGAAACCTTCAAAGCAAGACTAGTGGCGAAAGGTTATACTCAGAAAGAAGGGATCGATTATGAGGAAACTTTTTCACCAGTAGCCATGCTTTAAGTCTATCAGTATTCTCTTATCGATTCCCCAGATCTCGACTTTGAAATTTGGCAAATGGATGTCAAGACAGTTTTCCTTAACGGAAGTCTTGATGAGGAGATCTATATGCAACAACCCCAATGCTTCATTGAAAAAGGCTAAGAACATCTAGTTTGTAAGCTAATGAAGTCCATTTACGGACTCAAACAGGCATCCAGAGCTTGGAACCAATGTTTTGATCATGTTATAAAGTCTTATGGGTTCGATCAAAAGCGAGTTTGAAAGTTGTGTGTATAAAAAGCGTGTCGGAAGCTGCATTGGTATTCTTAAGTACTATCGTAGATGACATTACGATCATCGGGAACGATGTAAAGGTGTTATCGGCGTAAGGGCATGGCTTTCAAAAGCGGTTTGATATGAAAGACTTAGGGAAGCCGGGACACATCCTTGGGATCAAGATCAGTTCGAGATCAAGAAAATGATGATAGGCTTATCGCGAAGCTTCATACATAGACCTTTGTCTTGAAACGTTCAAAGATGCAATCCATTGAAGGACATGGAATCTATCTATCAAGAAAATGTCCCCTAATTTTAAAAGGAGATAGATGACATGAAAGGCATTCTTATGCCGGTTGTCGGAAGCCTTATATATGCAATCTTTGTATGCGAGACAGGATATCTGTTTTGCATTAGGCATGGTGGCAAGATATCAAAGTAACTTGGGGAAAAAGAGCATTGAATGGCGATTAAAAAAATATTGAATATCGAAAAAAGAACTCGGGATAGAATGTTGGTTTATTAGTCGGATAGTCGATCCCAATTTACGAACTTCGGATTTCCAATCGGACATAGACTCAGGAAAAATCTACCTCCCATTAGTGTGTTTTGCATGGGGAGGCCGTAACATGGAGAAGCGTCAAAAAGAAATGATTCTACCATGGGGCCGAATATGTAGGCGTTGCGAGGCGAAAAAAAAGCGTTTGTCTCAAGAACTTCTAGTGGACTTAGATGTGGTTCGAATTTAATTTTTATTGTGACAATCAATTGCAAATTCAAAGGAACCAAGAGTCCACAAAGTCAACAAACACATTGAAAGGAAATACCATCATATCACGAGATATCGTTAAAAAGAGATATAGATGTGGCAAAGATAGCGTCCGAGGACAACCTAGCGAGATCCATTCACAAAAGTCTCGCCTCGAATACAAGACATGTGGAAGGAATGGGTGTCATGATTTGCTAATCTGCTTTGAGTATAAGTGGGAGAAATTATTAGGTTCGTGTAGGTGACATTAGATGTCACTGACTACACGAGACATGTTTGTAGTATACTTAAAAGCGGACTTTGAGTATAAGTGGGAGATTGTTGGGATTATACTAGAAAGTATGCTTTTTACTTTGTATAATCAAAAGGAATTTAGGACTTATTTACTAAAATAAAATGTTTATCACGATGCTTTAAATATTATCGAATGTTACATATATTTCTTTGCATAAGCTGTTCAATAAGTAAATGCGTGTTACATTGTAGTTAATTTAGTGATACCGGATCACGAGAAGATTAAATTAACAGTCCCTTGTAACTAAAAAAGTCGTCATTCACGACCTAGATGAAATGAACAACCCATTGTGAAAGGTTGAAGTGAAGGCTCGGATTGGCTTGTCTTGACCAAGAGATTACAAGTGGATGGTGATCTTATTTGAATAGGACCTCTGAGGAGGACAAATTCTTCATAAGCGAATAAGGAAGAATTAGACCTCGATTGGTTCGTTATTTCTTAATCTTCGTTCCATAAATAGGATCACGTGTGATTGGTAACTATTGTTTTGACTTATCATGGGTAGAGAATCAACGAAATTCAATACTTTTTATCTTGGGCAATATTATTAGTCACGTGTGATTGCTAAGATTTAATCTGAAGAATATTATTGCAAATACGCTTTGTTTGATTTGCCCCTTGGGAGGTTCATAAGTTTTATCATACCAAATCTTGCAAGTGGAATTAGTTTAAGGTATGGATAATAATGTTGAACCGATTCCATGACCAAAAGACAAAAGATATTAATTAATGGAAAGCTGGCTTGAATTAATTAATGGGCTAGATAATCTTAAAACGGGAAATAATAGCAAGAGCCATATTGGACGTAATATGGGTTAAGATGGATAGTCAATATTAATTATGTAGTGGGATTAATTAATATTTATGGGCTTGAATAATATTGTGGCTCAATATTAGATATTTAAAGTCCATTAGAAGGTCCAATCTTAATTCTCCTAAAGACCCCATCAGTAGCCCAACATATAGTCCAATAACTGAAAAAGGTGATTAAAATAAAATAAATATTGTTGCTTAATTTTTCCTATTATTTTCGAAAATTATGGATAAGAGGGGAGAAAGATTTTCTTTGAATTTTGTTATGGAATGAAGATATGTATTATTGGAATACAAGATTATCTCATTAAATTCAAGAAATCTCCCACTTGGTTATTCATTAGAGGAATTTCGAAAATCTTGAAATATAGAGGGCAGAAAAGATTTTTTTAATTTTCTTGAAAAGATATTATGGAAGATATGTATTTCTTGAAATACAAGAATATCTCATAAATTCAAGAAGATCCAAATCTTGGAATCTTGGACCTCATATTTTTCGAAAATACCATAATATAAGTAAGTGGGATTTTGTGGAATATTATAATTATGGGAAAAAGAATATAAGAGATATATTCAAGATTTCTTGGAGATCAAAAAAAAATTTTCCCACATTGTTTTATCACAAAATTTTTTCACCACTTGTGCTCTATAAATAGGGATGATTCTTTTTCATTCCCAAGATAATTCCATGTCTTTGGAAAAATTAATAAATCCACAAAAAGGTGATCAACATAATTTATTTTCCTTTTGTTAATTGTTCACAAGTGTCCTTCCTTTCCTGGGATAGTTTAAACAAGGGCTAAGAAAATACTTGAGAAGTTCTTTTTGTTAGTCTAAGGACCCACCGTTGTCATGCGTTCACGTAAACTCGTAGAAAACATCGTAAGATTTCGTGATTTAATTATATGCATGATATGTTGTTGAATTATTATTTGAATTAATATAGGATTAATTCATGCTAGTAATAATTATAAGAATTAAATTTGTATTTAAATATTCACCCCGAATAGATCTGTGAAACTTATTCCCCAACAGCACTCATAGTGCATTTTAGAATTGTGAATTTGTTATACAGAATAGTGCAACTTATTTATATTGAACCGTACAATTATTTTTCCATATTAATAATTGCACGATTCAGCTTAAATAAATTATATTTTCAAGATATAACAATCACACGCGTTTTTTAAAATGATGAATCTGTGATCTGCATAAAAAAAAAAAAAAAAGGTACATTTTGGAACTTAAATAAAAAAAATGTAGTCTTTGAGACTTCCCATAGTGGCTCCGCCACTCATTGAAATCCAAAACGTTAAAAAAATTCTTTTTTTTTTCCGACCAAAAACGTTAAAAAAAAAAATACTCTTCTCAACATATACTTTTTAAACTATTCGAAATTCTCTTTCTTGAAAAACTTGCAATTTTTTTCCCTAAAATACCATCACGCCTCAAAAGAATTTACCAAAGGCTGGTTGAAAATCATTTCACCACAGAAAGTAACGTGGTGAAATCATTAAATTGCACTCCATTTAGGACCACTTAGTGAGCCCATCAAAGATAATTTTCAACATTTGGAGTGATTATAATCATCAGTTAACTGTGATTAACTTGATTATTAAAAATTATCTACTTTATTTTGTATTTCAGTTCCTTATTTTATTTCATTCACGGCTTCACGCTACATGAAATTTCAGCCAATGCTCGCATAGTAATATATCTACAGGACCCAATATATTTGTATCATGATATCAACACAATGCAAATTACACACATAGTAAAAATAAAATATATGATATGAAATATCATATTTATTTGTAATTGGTAATGTTCATTACTGGGTTGGCGAGTAAGTTTTAATGTATTTAATATATAAAGAAAAGAGTAACACTTTTGTGTAATTGGTACAATTGGATTCAATTTTAATTTGGATGAACAATCTACACCCAAAACACTAAATCATGAACTCTAAATCATGGTGTATGAACAATGAAAAAAAAACGAACTGGTAAAAACAATTTAAAATTTTAAAAAAAAAAAAAAACTGAATTAAAATTCAATTGTCCAAGGTGCAATTAGTGCACATGAGAATTTGCCTAAAGAAAAATACAAATAATCATAGGATAAACTCACCATTATTTTTCTTTTCCTTTTTGCCCTTTCTTGTGTTACATCCATGAAATCCATTAGCTTTCTTTGAATATAATTTTTGGGTTGTCTGGCTAAAAAAATTAGTTTGGAATAATTAAATTGAAATTTTATTACATAAAATTATTACATTTTCTGAGAAGGTTGACTTTTAAAAAAAATAGTAATTAGTGGTTAAGCAATAGACAGTTTGATGATTACCAACAGACCAACCTACCAGCCAATGGTGAGAGGTCGTTGGGCCCCGTTTTTTAATTACTGTTAGTGAGGCTTTTTTTAAAATAGTTTTATAGTCATTTTGACTTAAACTTAATAAAAAACTCATATAAACAATAAATAAACTATCTCAACACCCCCAAACTCTATTTTAGTACGTATATTTCGTATTTTAAATGTACACGAAGTATACATAAATGACATTATTAATATACTCCCTCCATCCGTTTCGCAAAGTTTGTCGCTTCTGATGTTTTGTATAAAATTAAAGAACATAAATTTTGATAGATTTATCCTCTAATAAAAAGGAAAGAGCGGAGAAAGTGGGTGTAGGAAAAATGCACTCAAATTTATTTGTATTTTTATCGAAGAGAACTCAAAAATATCAAGTTGAGCACAAATTAATTATATTTTGTATAAGTTCGTAATAGTTAGTAATATACAATTCCATGTTGATCCCACTGAAATAATTATTTAGGAAAATGAGGAAAAGTTCCGATGATTAATGATAAATATACTGTTGATATGGCAGTGCTATTTTTATTTTTATTTTTAAAAAAGGTCAGATTATATATTAATCATAAGCACAAAGGAAAAAGGTCAGATGCTACATCAAATAAGAGACATGCATAGCAGTTGGGTCCACGTTACTGCTTTCATTTAAATGAATCCTATTTTTCATTTTTTATTTGAATTAGATTCCTATACCTTTACTAATAAAACCTTTGGATCATTATTCTTTCATTAGCATTAAAAATAAGAAAATAAATTTAGAAACCAAATTGGAAAAGGAAAAAAAACTACAAGCACAACAGTTATATAGGACTCAAATTGAAAGTAGGGCTTTATATTATAAAGAACCCAAAATTACAAGCCCAGTCCTTACATTTGAAAGTAGGGCTTCTATCTAGAGATGGGAATATTACCCGGCCATCGACCGCATTGTTTGGGTCGGACTCAAAAAAAAGTAGTAAAAACAAATTCAAAGGTATCTTTCGAGATTTGTGAGAACTCGTCTTATTTTTTATATATTAAAAATCAAAATATATATTATATAATATATATAAATATAATATATTTTTATATTTTTTCATATTTATTAATATGTAGATAACAAAAATTCAACTTTATAGACATTTTTTTGGTCTATATGAAATATAATATGTTATTTAAATTAAAATTATCTATTGATATCAATATTTTAAATTGTAAAATAAAATAAAATATGAAAAGATAATTAATACCCCATGCCCGTGCCCAAGCGGCAGAACCCGCCCGATTTCAAAAAAAAACAAGTCAGGTATCTAAATCTCAGGCCAAACCCATTGACATTCCTACTTCTATCAGGCTCTTTATTAATAGGGATTAAATTTTTTTGTAGCCCAATAACTTTCGCCCGTTTTGAAATTGATCCCCCAAATACCACATTATGATATATTCCCTGTATGTTTCAACTTTTTTTGATTTTAGTCCTCAAAATCGGTCAAACCGGTTAGTCAACCGGTAATTGTACAAGTGACAATTAATTTTGAATTCTCTTTTATTTTTGGACCGCCACGTGTGTATTTCATTTTTCATTTATATTTAATCCCTAAATTGAAATGGGTTTCCGTTGGGTCGGTTTCGAGTCGGGTTCGGGTCGATTTTAGTGGGTCGGGTTTAGGGTTATTTTTTTTAAAATTAATATGGGGGGTGCGGATCTGTGGTCGTATTCTCTCTCCTTTTGTAATTAGGTTCTTAGAGAGATGAATATATCTAGGTATTCTCTCCGCACGGTAATTTTTTTCCCCACCGCCACCTCCTGCATCTGTCGTCGTATTCTCAAACTCAAAAAGCAGATACACAATCAATCAATATAAGACTGTAAGACTAACTTATGGAGGCGATCGAGAGTGAACGAGAGGAGTTCGGACATTGTAGAGCGACTTGGCGGCAGAGGCAAAGGGAGAAGATTCGGACGTCTCCGATTGATTAAAACCTCAACGCCATTCATCATTTTGAAGCTCAGAATCTGATCGGTCTCAGTTGGGAGATCTAAGATTTGGGTTTTTATCTGATTTTGATTTTAATGAGATTTCTCGTTTGGACCTGTGAAATTTTTTAAGAATACTGGTGTCGAGGGCAACGAGGAGTTGCTGGGCGGGGGTGCTGATATTGAGGCGGGGAATGTAGGTGGGGTTCTAGGTAACCGCCCTGCGGACAATGGAGCGACCAGCGACGAGGAAGGAGAAGTAGAGAAGGCGGGTTTTGTCGTTGGCTTGCATTTGGAGGACGGTGTCGGACCATGAGAGGAGGGTTTTGGGGGCGAAGGGGGAGCATGGGCTGTTGATGTGGATGATTTGGAGGTTTGAGTGAGTGTCCATGGAGTTGCAGGGATAGGGAGGACAGGAGGTTAATTAAAAAAAATAAAAAATTGACCTAAACCCGACCGTTTAAACCGACCCAACCCGGCACTTAATTCAAATTATTGAATAAAAATAAATTAATAATAAAAATAGAAAATACACACGTGGTGGACAAAAAATAAAGGAGAATGGAAAATTAATTGTCACGTGGACATTTACCGGTTAACCAACCGGGTTGACCGGTTTTAAGGACTAAAATTAAAAAAAATGGAAACATATAGGGGCAATATCATAATTTGGTATGTGCAGGACCAATTTCAAAACGGCCCAAAGTTATTGGGCTACAAAAAATTTAATCCCTTATTAATATAAGAACCCAATTCACAATTTTTTTGGAAACATAGCTTAATTTTATAAAAGAGAGAACAGACTTAAATAACATAAAATTATAAGTTATGAAACCTTGTGTATATGTGGTTTTTTTTCTGGGTTGGTTGGGGGAAATTCCTATATAAAAAAGACAGCAAGTGCCACCAAAAACAAGCCCATCTTTTAAACTGAGCACCCTAAAAACCTTGCCATAAAAGCTATCTCCATTTCATACATAACCTGCAACTTCTCATTACCATTCATCCCAGTTATTCATAAAGTCATTCCACATAGCATTAGCGATCGAGTCTCGTCTTGATGCTGCCATCTGTTCATGAATCGAGAAGGCCGACTGCAGATCAGGCTGATCATCAAGACCAGGGCACTCCTCAGTCACCCCAGCCCCGATGCTGTTAAACAACCAATCGTTTTCCTCCTCACGTCGAATGTGGTTGTGTATTACACACGCAGCTATAACGATATCCCTCTGTGTGTGAATCGCGTATTGAGGTGCCAGTTTGAGGATCGGAAATCTTTCTTTCAGAACATTACAAGATTTCCGGATGGCGTCGCTTAAAGATGCGTGGCGGTGATTGAATAGCTCGTGTGCGTTCCTAGGTAAGAGATTGGCACCTCGATATCCGTGAAGGTGATATCGCACTCCTTCATATGGAGCCATGAATCCGTCCATGTTGTCATAACCAAGATCAACAAGATAATATTTACCTGTAATATATCACAGTATGCACTTATATCTGAATAAGAATGGTTATGATATGATTGAAGCTAAAGAAAGTAAACGCATATGACAAGAGAAGAGTAAATTGCAAAATAGGTCCCATATATTGGGCATTAGCGATTATAGTCTCGTACAAATAATTTTCTCAATTAAGTCCTGTAGATGCAATTTTAGTCCTATGTTGACATGGTTTACGGTCGCTCAAGTGAGGTGCCGAAATTCCAGATAACAACCGGACTAATGATTTGGTGTCGCTTACATGGCATAATGAGACCCCAACATATTAATTTCAATTAAAAAAATAACAAAGTAATTCATTCTAAACAAAAATTGTCAACATAGGACTAAAAATTGCATCATCTTAAAAGTAATGGGACTAAAATTAAGCACTGAATAGATATGAGACCAATTTTGCAATTTACTCGTGATAGAATGTCAAGGGCTATAGAATCCACCTTCAGGAACTTGAGGGAAGTTCTGATCAGGATCACTGAGAACGGCCCTTAGTACACGTGAATCTGCAACCGAGCCTTCCCAACCAGGATACACAAATAAGAACTGAAGATCGAATGTGCAGGCAACCAAGACATTTTGTGATAATACACCTTTACTGTTACGAAATCTGGACTGATCTTTTGCTGGAACATGTGCAGGAATGTGCATTCCATCTATAACTCCGATGCAATCCTAAAAATAAAAAGAAAAACATAAATGATATTTCAAAATCAATGCATCTACGGGAAGTATTAAGAATCAGATGTTCACCTCAAAGTACGGAAAAAATCTTTTACTTTTGAGGATCATTAATGGCGTAGCGAGAGATGACGGCTGAAGGAACTCACGAGACAGAGATTTGATCTCCTTCAACACATTATTAAAATGCCTACTTATTGTTTCCCCAGAATGCTGAAACCTCTCTTGTATTACTCGGTTACGCTCATTGTGACCAACAATGTTGAGGAAAATAGCCAACTGTTCCTCTATCATGACACCAGCTGTGTCACGTAGCATGCCTCTTTGACGAAGAGTATCACTCAACTTATGAAATACATGTTTGTCCATCCTCAACAATTCCCGACACAAATCATCGGGACCATTCAGTACTTCAGTCAAAAACCCTGCTCCTTTTGGAGACAAGCTACGGACAGGCTGCTTTGTAATACTGGTATAGTAGTGGTAACCGGCAGCTACTGCCACTAATTCCATCTCGTCCAGTTCGATGTCGAAATCATCCATACTGATGATGAATCTGTATAAATTGATTTAAATAATGAGTAATGTGTAAAGCAACACTGCAACAGACTCAAAAAATTAAGACAATTTTAAAAAAAAAGACGTAGGCGGTAGGTCACACGGACAAGCCACAGAGAGTGGTTAAGATAAAACTAAATCAGAGAGAGAGGACTTTGTCCCAACTGCTTTCAGTCCAGAAATAGCAAAAGAGGCCACGATCATTTAAAGATTCCCCATATTTGAACAAAAAAAGTTAATATATTGTTTGCCACATCCATCAGAAAAAACCAAGACCTTAAATGAGTAGCAAAGTTGTAATTATGAACATTTTTCTGCAACCTGCTGACGTTAAATATGTTTAATTACTTGTACTCTCGCAAGATTTATCCTAGATACAGGGCATATAAATGAAGTAACTTAGTATAGAGGAACGTTTTCATTGTCCAAAAACAAAGGAAATAGGAAAGTTGGCTATCAACAGTATAGAGGCGTGCCCCAGGTTGGAGAATCGCATAAATATATACAGACATTGACAAAGTGAATTCAGCTTTCCTAAAAGTTAATTCATCTTAGCAGGGTGTATTTACCGATAGGTTTCTCAAGTTACCAAGTCCTACTGGATTGGATATTTCAAAACATAGGAAACAAATTGGAGCTTATAAGATCTCTTAAAAAGCTTAGCAGAATAAAAAGAGCAGGGCGCAAACGCACAGATCTCAGAATCCCTAAGGATGCGCGGATTGAGTAAGCTATACCGAACCGAAAAGAATGAGTTGTTACACCATTCACATATCAGATCATAGTAGTTCAATTCAGTTCAGTTCATTTCAGTACTACACGAAAGCAAACCTAACTGGCCCATGCAATTCGATTCTTACCTGCAGATTAATCTACAAGTTAAACTCTGTGCTGATATCTTGAATGTTGAAGTTCTTTAACAAGGCTAAGAATTTTGGGCAAAATGATTGTTCACTTGAGCTAAATAATGACAGCAATTAATGAAAATATTCAAAAAATTGCACCAAATTCAAAGCTAATTTGTAAGAAGTTACATATGATGTTGGCAAAGAACCTCCTCTATCATTCAATTTTTTACCACAAAAGGAATTCAGTGTCAGGAGTTATACAAGGTTAGTAGCACCACATATGGAGAATCAGAATTCAGAACACAGTAATGCGCGCCCTCTCTCTCTCTCACACAGACAAACACTCATTCATATATGTGTATATATCATTTATCACTCATCAAACCAAAAAAATGCAGTATACACTTATTAACCAGAAGGTAATTCTACCATAGACAGATCAGTGAAGAATTTGAATAAAGGGTTACCAATTTTCTGGTGCTAGGGTTTGGACTTCGGGTGAATGATGGGGGGTTTTGGGCAAAGTGGCGGCGCTCCTGACTCCTGAAGGCGGAAGATGGCGGTGGCTCTGACGTCGGTAACGGCGCCGGAGATTGTAGAGCGACGGAGAGGTCGAAACGTCAAGTTCAGAGGCGCAAAAATTTACCTCTAATTTTCGGTTAAATATATTTTAGGGAAAATGTCAAATTAGTCCTGGCTAGAGAAAGTAACCCTATACCATATTTTTTTATCGGAAAACTTGGGTAAATTCGAGCCCGGTGTAACTTTTATTTTTAATATTATTGTTATTTATTGATTGAAAAAAAAAAATTCTTTTTATGTATATATATTATTATTATTATTATAAATAAATCTTAATACTATTATACATAAATATTATTACTATTTAAAAAATATTGATAAAGTTCATGTATAAGTTTAATTCATAAAAATACTATTCTTCTTTTTAATTTGTTCTAATTCATTTCGAGAAACTCAAGATTAATCGCTATATATATGATCAATTTTTTTAAGTGTAAAGGTCGTAGATTATTAAAGAACAAAAATTGTGTGTTTATAAATAGCTTAGTCGGCAATTTGTGGTTTATTAAAGAAAATTAACTATATTGATACGAGGGAGTAAATAAACATGTCTTATAATAAGAGTGGCAATGGGTGGGTGTGGTCTTATGCCACCCCCGATCCTAACCCGGTCAGAATTTTTGTCCTCAATTTCAAGTCAAACTTTGACGGAAATATTTTCTTTTAAATCACTATCCACATTCCACATATCAAATGTTGTTGGGTATTCCTTATTCCCGACTTAAAAACTTAGATTTTTTTTTCTATTTAAAATTATTATCTTTCTCTCAAGTAACAAAGAACCTAATAGTAATACATAATACAATTATTTATTTTAAAAAGCCTATTGAAATTAAAAGTAAATAATCTAAAAATACTCACCATATATAAAATCATAATAATTTCATATAATTTGTTGAATTAATATAAAAGTTAATCTTATAGCAATCAACTATTATTGCTGCAATGTTTGACAAAAAATGAAAATTATCTAATATTAGATTTAATAATACATACTATCAAAACATGTTTGGAATTTTATATTTACATAATAAAAACATGATTATAGGAAATTAAATGAATCAAATATTAAATAAATATTTGAAATATATAATATAAAGTAAAATTAATGATGTATTATTATTATTATCACAATTATAAATATGATAGGGTTTTTTTTTAGACAAAGTCTCATGTGCAGCTTGCCTCAATCCTATCTATGTATCCACAGAACATGTTTAACATATTCAATGGGTTAAGTATTTTTTTTAAATAAATATTCGTTGAACGCGATCGTTTAGGTAAAAAGAAGATTCATTTACTTATTTTTTTATCTTATAAAATTTATTGGATTGTCAGGATCAATCCGAATAAAATTGATAGTTTGAATTAAAATTGAATAATATAAGATTTCATAAATAGTATATTGCATAGAAAAAGGGGAATTTTAAGATTTGAAATAGAGTAATTACATTGGTGAAGAGTTGATTCTCAATTAGTAAAAACGAAATTCACAATTACAACCCCAGAATAATTAAAAAATAATTAATACTACTATCAAATTTATCACAAAATCAGTCAATTTTTATACACAAATACGCACGTCTGTATATATAGAAATGCCAAACTCAAATTTATCAACAAATAACATCAAATCAACTCCCTGTCAAAAAAAAAAAAACTTCAAATCAACTCTATCACTAAATTAACTCAATAATCAATACAAACCACACACAAAATTTGATATGCAAAATGTGAGCAACACCCAACCATAAAGGCCAATTAAAAAGTGTCAAATAATCCTGTCAAAAAAAAAAAGGGAGAGAGGGGGGGGGTTGTCAAATATTATATTTATCCAAATGCACGTACAATTAATCATTTTTTCCCAAATTAAAGGCACATTCGTAACCCCATTTACTACACTGAATCCGCAGTACGAAAAAGATTTCCACCAATTATGATAACAGATATACAGATTACAGATTGCTTCATTACAAGTCTTATCTAATAAGTGCATCGTCCTGTTAAAAAAATAAATAAATAAATACATTGTATAATTTAAATATATTTTTATATAGAGTTGTACGATACACTTGATGCATAAGATACGATTCTAATTATATATATATATACACACACTATATCAAATCTGACAAATCACACATGGCCATGGAGAACATGTCCTTACCCTTGGTATTTCTAGTCTTGCTCCTAACAATTTTGCTAACCAATTTTTTCCAAAAAAGACACCCTTACCCTCCCGGCCCGAAGGGATTACCCATCATAGGCAGCATGGGCTTGGTCAGCCAACTGAACCACCGCGGCCTGGCGGCGCTGGCCAAGGTCTACGGCGGTTTGTTCCACCTGAAAGTCGGCAACGTCCACATGGTAGCCGTCTCCTCCGCGGAGATGGCCCGAGAAGTCCTCCAGGCCCAAGACCACGTGTTTTCCAACCGGCCCGCAACTACCGCCGTAAGCTACCTATCTTACAATCGGGCCGACATGGCCTTCGCCCATTATGGGCCCTTCTGGCGCCAAATGAGAAAAATATGCGTCACAAAAGTGTTCAGCCGCAAACGAGCCGAATCGTGGGCCTCGGTCCGCGAAGAAATCACCTCTTTCATAAAAGCAGTCAACGCCCGGGTCGGGTCGCCTGTCAACGTTGGGGAAATGGTGCTTGGTTTGACCAAGAATATCACGTACAGGGCCGCGTTCGGGTGGATGTCACAAGACGGGCAGGAGCAATTTGTGAAGATTATGCAGGAATTTTCGAAATTGTTTGGGGCTTTTAATGTGGGTGATTTTATTCCGTGGTTGGGGTGGATCAACGGCCAGGATCTTAATAGGAGGCTGGTGAAGGCGCGTGGATCGTTGGATGAGTTTATTGATAGGATTATTGATGATCATATAAATAAGAGAAATAATAAAGGTGGTGCGAATTTGGAAGGGGATGAGGATGATATGGTGGATGAGTTGATGGAATTTTACTGTGAAAATGGAACGAAGAGTGACGCCAATTTGAATTCATCTATTAGTATTACTAGAGACAACATCAAGGCTCTCATCATGGTAACAATCAAACTTGTTAATTAGTTTAATTTAATATTTTTTTATTGAAATGGTAATAATCGTGTAGATGGGGCTCAGTTCTATTCCCTTTTTTATATTGATTTTTTGTTGCTTGTTAATTTTTTGCAAGGATGTAATGTTTGGTGGAACCGAAACTGTAGCCTCGGCCATAGAATGGGCCATGTCGGAGCTATTAAAGAGCCAAGATGACCTAAAAAAGGTCCAACAAGAGCTTGCTGAAGTCATAGGCTTTGATCGTAAAGTCCACGAATCTGATCTGGAAAAGCTTGTATACCTCAAATGCGTCATTAAAGAAACTCTACGTCTCCACCCTCCGATTCCCCTCCTCCTCCACGAGACCTCGGCGGATTCCATGATCAACGGCTACAAGATCCCCGCCAAATCCCGCGTGATGATCAACGCGTGGGCCATTGCCCGAGACCAAACTACGTGGGTCGACCCGGAGACATTCAATCCATCTAGGTTTCTTGAAAGTAATGCTCCCGATTTCAAAGGGAGTAACTTCGAGTACATACCATTCGGGTCGGGTCGGAGGTCTTGTCCGGGTATGCAATTGGGGCTTTATGCCTTAGAGTTGAGTGTTGCACATCTTGTTCATAGCTTCAATTGGGAACTGCCGCGTGGCATGAAGCCTGATGATCTTGTTATGGATGATTTGGTTGGCCTCACTGCACCCAGAGCAGTGCAACTTATTGCTATTCCAAATCATCGTCTTAATGTTCCCTTGGTCTAGTTTTATTAAATTGTGTACGTCTAAAAAAGGCTTTGATCATATGAAGAGTGCAACTGTGCAAGAAGCTTGTGGGAAATGAGTTATGTGTAATAGACCAATGTTTTATGGTATTTTATTCTATCTAAAAATAATGGGGATTTTAATCGATTTGGTCATAACTTTGGACATTTATTGAAATGGTCCCGTATTTATCACATGTTTCAATTTAGTCTTGTATATTTTCAATTTGTGCCAATTTAGTCCCAAGGCGCCGGAGACCGGTCAAACTAGCCAAAACGACGTCGTTTTTTGGGGCGTGTTTCGCACGCGCCCCTAATTTCGATCGGAAATACTGACTTGCATCGAATTGGACACGTGGCACGACACATGTGTATTTTACCTATTAAAAAAAATGAAAAACGAAAAATAAAATGACACATCATTTTTATTACAAATAAAAATAAATCAAAACTAAATTAAATAAATATATATATTTAAATATCAGAATTCACTAATCGAATTCACTAAAATAAAAAAAAAAAATTGAAATGCTGGAAGTTTCCCTAATCGAATTCGTAAGAGACGAATTAAATCAATATACCCCCAAATTGAAAAAACCCAATCCATCAGAAGCGATCCAAATCTCCCAAATTGAAGAATTCGCGACCCAAATCTCCCAAATTGAAGAACCATAATCCTCCACCAAATCGAAATCGCGACCAACCCAAATCATGAAGATGACTGGTTCTTGTGGAAGCCAAGGTCCGGTCCATTGCCACTGCAATAGGGATGCCATTGTCGTCACAAGTTGGAAGGAAATGAACGTCGGGCGTCGATTTTTCGGCTGCCAAAAGTATCCCGTAAGTATCTCAAACCCAACATTGAGCTCGTGGTCGATTTTTCGTCTATTCTCGTGGTCGATTATTGAGCTCGATATTATCTCAGATTATTGTGCTTGAATGTGGTCGAATTGTTGACGATTGTGATCGGTTTTATGAGAATATGTTGTTTTGTGCTTCAGTAATTTTGGAATTAATCATTTTGTTGATTATTTGTGAATCTTCTATTGTGTAATCTACTAATATGTGGACTAATATGTTGAGGATTGTAATGTGTTGAATCTGCTATTAGTGAATATGATATTGTGGACTAATATGTGGTTAATTTATACTGAAATTTAGAGGCCAGGGTATTGCAAATTTTTCCAATGGATTGACACCCCACTGTGTGAGAGAGCTAGAGAAATTATTCCTGGACTGTTGAGGAAGATGAATTATCAGAGAGATGAGCTAGAAAATGCTCAAAAGATTATTGAAAAGCTTGAGGAAATGGTTACTGTTTTGGAACGTGTGAATGGGAGATTGCAGAAAGAAAACGAAGGTCTGAAGGTTGACAAAAAAAGTGGAGGGTTGAACATTGTGAAGTTGTGGCTAAAGATGCTAGTTGTGTTATGTCTCTGTTTTGCATTGGAAAAGGTTGGGTGCTTTCTATTTGGTGAAGGTGTGCAGAAGAACAATGAAACCATGATGTTGGAGTGAGTGAAGGTGGTATGAGTAGTTATAATCCCTAGTGTAGAACTCATAATGTATGGGAGTAATTATAATCCCTAGTACTTATTCTCTATATTTTGTGTAGATTTTAGTATCATACTTTATGCAAATGTATGAGTATTTTTTGTATCAGATGTTAGTATCAAATTTGACCAAAATTAATCCAAAAATGTTGTTGTATCCAGATGTTAGTATCGAATTGTAGTTATATTTTGCTTGCAAAAACAGTATCAAAATAGTATGTAAACAGGGCATTTTCTGAAAAAAAAATAAAAACAATGTCAAAACAGGGCATTTTCTGCAAAAACAGTATCAAATTATACCTGAATTTGATGAAACACATAACAAGGCAAAAATCAAGACAAATTATAAGAACTCAATGCATTAACTTTCATAATGATTTCATTGATCAAGACTGCACATATGTGCCAAAATAACATTGTGCTCTGTTTCAACATACCAAAATAGGATAGTAAGGATGATGAGCTGAATACATTGTGCTCACAAAAAAGATGGACATAAGCATAAAAAACTAAAGCAGAGTCTGATGATGAACTAAATATGATATTGTGCTCACAAAAACGCAAAAAGTTCCATCACAAGCTTGATCAATTGAAATCACATAAAGCCCAAAAAGTAAACCATCAAAAGAAAGCTAAACTTTCTTCTTTCCTTTATTGCCACTGTTGTCATTACTACTCCCCTGACTAGACAAATCCATAAACTTCTTCCCACCTTCATTCACAATTATCTTCTTCAAAGTAGATGAGCTCAAAGTCTGCAAGCATCTATTGGTAAAATGGGAATCTGAATAGGGTGGAGGTACGCGAAATTGAACCGTTGGATGCAGTGGTGGAGGTTGATTGGGTGAAGGCCCTTGCATTCCCATTTGCCCCATCTGTCCAACTTGTCCCATTTGCAATTGTTCATGGGGTGTAGGCCCTTGCAAAGTAGGAGGTTTGGAAGGTGCATACCATTTCACAGTTGTTATCCGGCTCTCTAGAAATGCTGCAAGGGCAGCCTCATCCTCACTAAACTTTGGAGGTGCAACCTGTAAGTAATAAAATTTCATTAGTGCCAATTTATTTATTCATGTATGGTACCTGTAATTAATATGAGACTTGCCTGAATGGTGTCATTTTGATCATCAATAATTGTTGATGCACTCTCACTATTTTGTGTATTTTTTCCAATTCCATGCTCCTAAAATTTAACAAACTACTCAGTAACTTAAAGTTGAACAGGTCTTTCTTAAATTTTTTAGGAATCATAATTATAAGTCAAAATCTAACCTTGTTCTTGTTCTGTCCAGCCCTTTTCTTTGAACTTGGTACATTTGGTGCAAGTATATGTACCTTTCTCTTTGCTGTCATGCTTCTTCTGAAAGAAGCAAGCTCAACTTTGGATGGCTGAGTTGTGGATGAAGGTGTTGATGGCCCAGTTGTGGATGAAGGTGTTGATGGCTGACCTTGAGGTGTGGTTGAAGGTGTTGATGATTGACCACCCTGCTGCCCAATAAACAAAATGTAACTCAATTAAATGCACACACAATTAAGACTAAATCACTAGACAAAATAATTGAAAAATACCTGTTGATGTTTTGAACAGCTTCTTTTATTATGTCCCTTTTGACCACACTTCTTGCAGGTGACTGTCTTCTGTTGTCTTTTCAACTTCTGGCCCTTTTTGTGTTTGATTTCATTCTCACCTTCTTCCTTTCTTCTTTTTTCTTTCTGTCTGCCTTTCCTTGATCTGGTCCCAAAGTTGGGTGGCAATGGTGGAATGTACAGAGAGTTTCCCCACAGTTTATCATAGCTTATCCCAAAGATTGGATACTTGTATGCCTCATTGTACTTCTCCACAGTATAGTAGTTATGAACAAAGTCTTCAGGTTCAAGATTTTCACCAAGTATTGCACATATGGCATGTGTGCAAGGAATCCCACTTAGTTGCCATGCATTGCAAGTACATGTCCACTTCTCCAAGTCTACTGTGTATTGTCCCCCATATATATGTCTCACTTGGTAATGAATATTAATGCTCTTAATGCAAATACAATCAGCCACTTTTGCTCCATTCCTGTCCAATATCACATTAATTCTAAGACACACTCTTCTTTTCCATTTCTTAGCCCTGTCTCTATTTTTTTGAAGCCTCTGCACTAAATGTTCCCTAATCCATTCAAGCATTGTTATTATGACCTTGTTTCTAGCAGGCAGGATATTGGAGTTGAAAGACTCACAAACATTGTTCAACAACATGTCACACTTGCTTTTGTCACTGAAGTATGCCTTGGACCACTCGGTTGGAGGCTTGTTGTGAAACCATTCCCAAGCTCCTCACTTAACTCCCCCGAGCTCATTCATACTCTCCCCGAACTCACCTTGTGTAGTGCTACATGAAATTTTCCACATTTTATCCTTGAATGATTGCCCCTAAACCCGACATTTTTCAAATTGTTATGCATATGCCTAACACAAAATCTATGATTTGCACCAGGGAAAACTGTCTGAAAGGCCTGAATTAATCCCTTCTGTTTATCAGACATGAAGGTGAACTTGTCTGCTTCAATTGACAGGTCTCTCTTAAGAATGGATAGAAACCATTCCCAAATCTCCTCAGTCTCCTTGTCAACTACAGCATAAGCCACAGGGAACAGGTTGTTGTTCCCATCAACACCCACATCGATGGAGATTACCCCCATGTTTCCCCTTTAACCAACACCCATCTACCCCTAAATTGGTCTGCGGCCTTCTTCCGTAAAACCCTTCTTTAAGGCATTCCAACAAATATACATTCTGCTAAACCTAGTAACCCCATTATCAACTTCTGTGGCAAGGATAATAGTAGAACCAGGGTTAGTTTTCCTAAGCTCTTCAGTGTATGACCATAAGTTAGAGTATTGAGCATCTTTGTCACCCTCTATCTTTTTTGCTTGACCTTTATCTTGGCCTTATACACGGACTTCTACTTACATTACACTTGATATCATGAGAGGCATCAAGCAAAAATGTAGACATGGACCTTGCCTTATCAGAATAGAACCTCTGTATAAACTTCTCACTCAGCCATGTAGAAGTCACATTCTTCACCTTTTGAGTAGGACCACACTCATGCTTATCAACCATTGTTCTGATTTGATAGGATTGCTCATCTGCCATCTTCAAGCAATGAATGTGCCACTGACATTTGGGAGAAACACATTTGGCATAAATTCTTCTACTATCATTCTTGGTGAATCGGATGTTTCTTCTAAAGAATGATAGCATTGAGATTGGATCGCAAACTTGAACTCCTTTTTTGTTCCATAGACTTGTCCTATCACAAATGTAGGGTTGAAAGAGGTTTCTGGGTTATACATGGGGTAACTCTCTTCCTCATTATCCTCATCAGATCCTCTAGTCTCATCAAAGTCACAATGATTATCCACATCATCTTCTTCACCATCACTAGAGTCAGTTGAGTCTGACCCCTGATTCACTGGTTCACTGGACTGGCCCACCACCGTATATGCTTTATGGATTGGTTCACTAGACTCACCTCCCACAGAAATAGGAGCAAATTTGGTGTTATTAATCAGATTGGATGGATCAAGTGCTTCCACATTCTCCTCAACATGTTTGTCCACATGTTTCTCATATAATCTATCATCATCACTAAGATATTCATTCCTTATCACAAAATCAGGATCCTCAAATGACTCATAACCCAAATCATCTTCACTACAATCAGAATCTATTTCACCATTGCTTTTACTTCTATATGCTCAACATATATGCAACTGTCTCAGAGGTCGATACCTATATGCCCAACTTGTAATATCACCATCATCAATTATCAACTTAAAAATTTTTGTCATTTAGCCTCAAAAATAACCTTCTACCCCTCACCGTAAACATTAGCCATCTTACAAAGATTCACCTAACTCACTCATACTCGGACTATCGGCCTCAACCCAATCAAAACACAAGAGACTCACCCCAACATACTCATGGAAGGGCACATTATTGAGGTTTCGGCCTTGAATTCGCCCCAAAAAATATAAGGTCAAAGTGAGGTATTTGGTGTTTGGGCTCTAAAAAAATTACAAAAAGCAAAAACACAATAAGATTTTTTTAACAATAAACATGAAGTATGACTAATACGTCCAAAAAGTATACTATATTGCAAAATATGGACCACTATTGTTTTCTCATCTCAAGACAATAACTATCTGCTTTTCACATCTCAAAACAGGGGCCACACGTATTAAATATACCCACCAACAACAAAATATGTTCTCTTTACTCATCTCAAAACAGGAAACAGAAACACACCCACCAACTAAGCCTACCACAAGCATTAAAATACAAACCCAAGCATCCGGGAACGTAAAACACACCCACCAACTAAGCCTACCTCAAGCATTAAAATACACATACCAGGTTATAGTTTCCAAAAAAAAACCCGACACAAATAAACACAAACCCATTAACCGAATATTTTTACTTAATCTAAAACGAAACTTACCATAATCTGGGTGTGGCCACTTCATTGCCCCTTTGCGACGCACATACACCATGGTCGCGAGTCCACGGTGTAGGGTTTGATTTTGGAACGGCCGATAGTGTGGAGGACTAGGGTTCTTCAATTTGGGGGTGTGTGCTCGATCGATCGCTTATGATGGATTGGGTTTTTTCAATTTGGGGGTATATTGATTTAATTCGTCTCTTACGAATTCGATTAGGGAAACTTCCAGCATTTCATTTTTTTTTGTTTTATTTTAGTGAATTCGATTAGTGAATTCTGATATTTAAATATATATATTTATTTAATTTAGTTTTGATTTATTTTTATTTGTAATAAAAATGATGTGTCATTTTATTTTTCGTTTTTCATTTTTTTAAATAGGTAAAATACACATGTGTCGTGTCACGTGTCCAATTCGATGCAAGTCAGCATTTTCGATCAAAATTAGGGGCGCGTGCGAAACACGCCCCAAAAAACGACGTCGTTTTGGCTAGTTTGACCGGTCTCCGGCGCCTTGGGACTAAATT